>JASDQU010099621.1:6297-21302 GCA_032191745.1 Picea mariana
GACCGATTCACATGAATTATTGTGATTATATTATGATGAATGTTTGATCATAGTGTTGTTATAATTCCTTTCAGTTTCTTTGAGACTTGAATTCAAGAATATCTTGTGTTTAAGTTTTTCCTCTTTGGGATGATGAAAGACCAGATGTCCATAGCAGACCTCTACACTCTCCTCAGGTCTTCCCTCTATTCACCCTTACTCCAACTTACTGACTGAAGCTGATTCTAAACCTCAATTGCTTATGCATGTTAGTCCAGTTTTTTCTGAGTTAAAACAATATTCTCTCGAGTCTACCCATTTGACCTCTTTAAATCCATTAACCGTGACTTATAAACTGATGGGTACTAGGATTACCTTTGTCATAATCTAGAGATGACTTATGGTGCTAACATTTCTGGCGCAGTTGCCGGGGATGAATTGAAGATTTTCCCTGGGGTTGAATGACAAAGCTTACTGGTTCTGAAGGTGCATCAGAACTTAGAACATTGAATATTGCAACTATGCACCTGGCGAGCCCACTGATATGAATCCATGGTTTCAGCTGTGGCTTCCAGAGGCAGACACAAGAGGTCTACTCCATAGCTACCTTTAGCAAAACCTAAAGCTGACCCAGAGAAAATTATCAGAAGACGACTGACCCTTCATGAAGGCTCTTCTACTACTGAACCAGGTATTTCTGATGATTTTCACTATCCTCCTATAGCAACTCCAGTAGTTGTTTCTCATTTTCCTATTACACCATCTTTTGGATCTTCTATAAGTTTATATTTTGGGAGCTTCCCTGCTGATTTCCCCTCTCCTAGTTTCACTAATCCTCCTATTACAGTTGCTACTTTGATAGAGAGGGAAACCTCAGTTCCCTCAAGCCCTGTGGATTTTTCTCCAAATCCTTTGCTGCTTCCTTTTTCTCCCAGAAGCATGCCTCCAATATCCCGTGTCCAAACTCCATCTCCTCCCAGTTCTTCTCTAGCTCACGTCCAAATGGTAGGTGCTAATCCTCCTAGGAACAAGATGGCTGATATATTGGATGCTGGATATGCCCCTCTGTTTTTAACTCAGCCTATGAATTCTCTCCCAACCACAGACTACCTTAAGTGCATGCCCTAGTTCACAGGAGAGGGAGACGTAACTGCGGAAGAGCACCTTGCCTCCTTTTATATATTTGCTGAAATTCAAGCCATCGAAAATGAAGATGTGTGGATGAGAGTTTTTGTATAGAGCATGGATGGTGATGCTAGGGATTGGTTTAAAGAATTGCCTCCTAGATCTATTTATGAGATTTCCACTCTGGATGATTCATTCTTAAGAAATTGGGGAATAAAAAATATCTCCTTTATTAAATTACAGAATTTGGGGCACTTAAAAGATAAGAAGTGGAATCTGTTTCATACTTCTCAAAGAGATTTAATAAGATGTATAAAAATATTCCTGCTGAAGTTAAACCCACAAAAACCTCTACCAAAATGACTTATGCTAGTGCTTTCGACCTTGATTTTTGCCTCTTTTCGAGAGAAATAAGAGCTACCTCCTTGGCTCATGTGCAAGATGCAACCATTGAAGTATAATCTAATATACTAGAAGTTGATAATCTTAGGAGTAAGGCTGATAGGGAAAAAAGAAAAGGTAAGTCTAAAGGTTCAACTTCTAGTTCTTTTGATGCCCCCCCTCAAATGGATAAAGTAACCAAACTACTAAAGTCTCTTTCTGCTAGAATGGAAAGGGTCAAATTGGAAGGAAAGCAGAGATATAAGAATCCCCCAAATACTGATAACAGAGGTAACTTTAGGAGACCTACTAATGCCCCTCATACCATCCAAAGATATCAAAGAAACACAGATAGATATGACCAGAAATTTCAGGCTCCTCTCCAAAATAACCTTGTTACTAACGAAGAAGGAGAGGAGGAAGATCTCCTCATTTCCTCATTTAACCCAAAATTCATATGAAGAGTCTCTCATGGATAGTCAATTAAATGAGTTGAGCAAGGGGGGAAAGGACGACAAAAACATGAACATATATAGCCTCAGGTCTAAGAAGAAAGAAGGAAAGCCTGATTTTCCTGATCGACCCATTAGAGCAGAGAAGCCTGCTAAAGATGTGGCAGATAGTAGCAAATAAAAGGAGGTACAAAACCCCTCACCAATGGTCAAAGGTCTTGTCCCAGAAGTGAAGGAGACTCTGAAGCCCTCTCCCTTTTTCAATTTTACCATGAAATTCAAAAGCTTAGAATCCCTGTACCCCTTTTTGAACTGTTCAAGCTTGAAGATTTCAAAAGGAGCCTCTTTAAATTATTGCAGTATGAACCTACATCTCATTCCACAGACTCAGTCAATTTTCAAGATGAAAATCCAACTATCATATTAGGACCTTTGGTAGAAGATAGAGATGATTCCTCCCCTCCCTTCTACACTTCATTGAACATCCATGATAAGGTGCTGCATAATTGCTTAATGGATTCAAGATCATCCCACAATCTTATGCCTAATATTGTCATGGAAGAAATCAGGTTGGAAGTCACAAAAACCTACCACGACCTGTATTCTTTCAATTCCAGGAAGGTAAAGTGCCTTGGGGTTATCAAAGACCTATCCGTGTCCCTGTTCCAGCTGCCAATGAAGAGTGTAGTCATGGATATCGTAGTGGCTGATGTTCCCCATAGGTTCATAATGCTCCTATATAGATCTTGGATAAAGAGACTAGGGGGGACCTTGCAGATGGACCTTTCATATGCCACCATTCCTTTGTTCAGGGGTGAAAAAAGGAGACTTTACAGGGAAGCACAACTTACGTACATCATCAGTGATGAAGAAAATCCCATCAAGCATCCTATTTTTTCTTTGGACAATGACTTAGGATCCAACATATTGCGGCTCACAGATGCTTTTGAAGCTCCTCTTGAAATCAGAAAGCAACCCATTTCCTTTCGTGAAATACCTCCCCCAACTACTTCTGTGTGGAAGATGTTCTTCTACGGAGCCTCTTCTAAGGAAGGGGCTGGTGTTGGAGTGATTTTTGTGTCACCTTATCAAGAGGCTATACCTTTGTCCTATAAACTAGAATTTGAAGCTACAAACAATGTGGCATAATATGAGGCTCTTGTTTTGGGTTTAAGGGCTGCAAAAGACATGGGGATTGAAGAGATAACAATATTTGGAGATGCTAAACTAATTGTTCATTAGGTCAAAAATATTTATCAAGCCAAGCACCCTAGGCTTAAGACTTACAAAAATGAGGTGTGGGACCTAATTGAAAATTTATTCTTATATTTCAACATTTCATTTATTCCAAGAGAGGAGAATACTATGGATGATTCTTTGGCTGTCTCAGTGAGCCATTTCAAAATCCCACTGCCACCTAAGCTCAAGTATGATGTTGAGGTAAGATATAGGTCCTCTGTACCTGACAATATCAAGCATTGGAAGGTGTTCGAGGACGATCTTGAGATCAAAAAATTTATAGAGTCTATTGATGAGTTCTTCGCATTACACATTGATCAGGATCATGATTCCGAAGGTGACCCTCACGTTGATGTATTTTTAAATAAAATTTCTAATCACCATATTTTTCAGCTACCTAGAAACTACATTCCAAAAGGGCAAATTCCTTTAGAAAGATTGTTCAGTGGGAACGATGTGGCAGTAAAGTTTAAAGGCCCAACTGAGGATGCTGATGTAGCTAAATGCAATATTGGTACAGAGGAGGATCCAAAGTTTGTCAAGTTTTCAAGAAACCTGTCAAGGGAGCAGAGAGCCGAGTATACTGAGATATTAAAAGAATATTCTGATGTGTTTTCCTAGACCTATGAATATCTCAGAACATACGACACAACCGTCATTGAGCATAAGATCCCATTGAAAGAGGAGGCCAAACCATTTAGTTAGAAGTTAAGACAAATAAATCCTATGTTGCTGCCTATTATGGAATGGGAGGTAAAGAAGTTGCTGGATGCCCAAATCATTGTCCCTTTGAGATATTCTGAATGGGTGGCCAACTTGGTTCCAGTAAGGAAAAAGAGTGGAGAAATCAGACTCTGTGTTGATTTCAGGAATTTGAACAAAATCTCTAAGAAGGAAAATTACCCTTTGCCAAAGATGGAACACATATTACAGAGGGTGACAGGCACATCGAGGATCTCCATGATTGATGGATTTTTTGGCTACAATTAGATCTTTGTCCTGCCTGAAGACAGAGAAAAAAAAACCTTCACCACTCCTTGGGGCACATTCATGTATGCAAAAATTCCCTTTGGATTAATGAATGCATGAACAACCTTCCAACGAGCCATGGACATCACCTTCATTGGAGAAAGAGACAAATTTGTGGATCTGATAAAGAACATTGTCAACATTTGAGAAAGGTCTTCTCAAAATGTAGAAGGTTTGGTCTCTCCCTAAATCCCAAGAAGTCTTTATTTGCCATGCATGAAGGAAAATTGTTGGGACACATTGTATCAGCTAAGGGGGCCAGGATTGATTCAAGCAGGGTAGAAGATATTCAAGCCTTATCACTTCCCATATCCAAGAAAGAAGTTCAATCCTTCCTGGGAAAAATTGATTTTTTGAGAAGGTCTGTTTCAAATTTTGCTGAATTGGTGAAGCATATCACAACCATGCTCAGGAAGGGGAACAAAGTAAAATGGAATGTCGAGTCAAGAGAATCATTTAACCAAATCAAGAAGGAACTGACTGAAGCACTTGTGGTAATCAATCTTGATTATTCCAAGGATTTTCTGGTTTTTTCCTTTTCTTCATTTGATACAATGGCCACTATTTTACTACAAAAGAATGATGTAGGGCTAGAGCAGCCTATTTTCATTTTCAAAAGAGCACTAAGAGACACAGAAGCCAGATATGACATCATGGAGAAGCAGGCCTATGCCCTGGTGAAATCCCTCAAAGAATTCAGAGTCTATGTTCTGCATTCAAAGATCATTGCATATGTTCCTTCAGCTATTGTGAAGGACATCCTCATCTAGCTCGACATAGATGGGAGGAGGAGCAAGTGGATTGCCAGAATCCCTGAATTTGATCTGGAAATAAAACCCACCAAGCTAGTCAAAGGCCAAGGTTTAGCTAAGTTGTTGGCTAAATCTAATTGTAAATATTTGGAGGTTAACTTCATCAACACTTGCTCAGAAAATCAACAGGCTAAAGTGTCTAATAGGAGCCCTCATGACAACCCCCCATTGGCAGAATGTGCTTGGTACAAAGATATCATATATTTTCTGCAAATGTTGCAACTTCCAGATGGAATGGGGAAGAGAAAGGAAAGAGATTTAAATCTCAAAGTGATTAGATATTTCCTTATCGACCAAGCTTTGTATTGTAAAGACCCTCTAGGAGTACTTTTGAGATGTCTAGACCCACAGGAGGCCCAAAAGATTATGTTTGATTTTCATGACAGCCTATGTGGGCGACATCACTTCTGGAGAACCACAACCTACAAAATTCTCAGGGCTGGGTACTTCTGGCCTACTATATTCATTGATTTCTGTGCGAAAATCAGGGCTTGCATCAAATGTCAGAAATTATCTGGGAAGCAACAACTCAAGTCTCTGCCATTGAATCTTGTAGTAGCTTTAGGATCCTTTCAGCAGTGGGGCCTAGAATTTATTGGGGAGATTCATCCTCCTTCGTGTGGTCAAAATAGATGGATCTTGACTGCCATCGATTACTTCACTAAATGGATAGAAGCTATCCCCACAAGGAGTGCTTCTCACAAAGTAATCATTGGTTTTCTTGAAGATATTATAACAAGGTTCGGTTGTTCAAAAACGATTGTCACTGATAATGCTGCATCCTTCAAGGTCGAGCCATTAATCCAGTTTTGTGAGCAGTTTGGAATTTCATTGATTGACTCAACCCCTTATTATCCACAAGGAAATGGATTAGTAGATTCCTCTAAAAAAATCTTGATAAAGATCATCAAAACAATGTTAGAAGACAATAAGAAAGCATGGGATTCAAAGCTCAAGTTTTCTCCATGGGTTGATAGAGTGACAACAAAGAGGTCTCTTGGTGTCTCTCCTTTTCATCTTGTGTATGGCGTTGAGGTCATGTTTCCTTCTCAGCTCACCTTGCTGGTGGAAAAATTCTCCCAAGACTACCAGGGAGAACTTGATGACATGGTCAGGAGAATATTACAACTGGAAGAAGTGCAGAAAACCAGAGAAAATCTACTGGACAGGGCACATGACCATCAACAGAAGATCAAGTAGTCATTTGACAAGAAGAGAAGAGAAAAGGATTTCCAGCTGGGAGATCTAGTACTCAAATGGGATGCACCTAGAGAGGACAAGGGAAAGAATGGAAAATTTGAAGCCCTTTGGATTGGACCCTTCAAAATTTCTGAGACACTTTCAAATAATAATTACAGGTTGCATAATTTGGAGGGTGACGTAGTTTTTGGTGGCCCTGTAAATGGGTACTTCCTAAAAACGTTTTTTGTTTAAATCCGCAGTCGGCATCCCACCATTGTAAATACTGTTCCTGTTTCATGTTTATTTTGTTTTTAATAGGAAACTCCATAGCCCAAAGCTAAGGCACTGGAACTACTTGTTCTTGGGAGCTCGCAGGGAGCATGCCATCCCCTGTGGAGACAAATGTTATCACATAAACTTGTTAGAGTCTTGTGAATTTGGGTTTTTTTCCTAAGTCTATAATTTTGCTTGTCTCTCCTCCTTTTGTAGACCCAATCGTAAGGTTTTTCCTTTCGGATTATAGTTTTCTTCTTTTTCCTGCCTGAGAGGTGTCAACCCTAAGCCTTTCTGTTTTCTCTGAGGTCAATCACTTCTCTCTCCTTGTCTTTGTCACTGATCCTTTTTCCTTCTTGAGCCCTCAGTCAGTCAACAAAGTATTTGTTTACAGAGGCCGCATCCATAAGCACAAGCACAATACTTAGAGCGGTCTGATATGGACTTGAATCAAGAGAGCGAGCAAGTTCAGTTTGGTGGAGTAAATTTCATTTCGAAGTTAAGATATCAACGCAAATTTATGAGTGATGGAATCAATATTTCAGAGCATTGTTGAAGTTATTTGTAAAAGATCCGAATCCGCAAAACCCAAAATTAGTAGGAGCCATCCGATCCAACAGGACGTGTGGCACCATATCCAAACCACGGAGAAAGTCATTTCGGGAAATCTGAAGTAAGGAGTGCACAGATTTCCCGAGTCCTGGAATGCCGAAGTCCCAAAATGATGATATTCATCTGGGCCATACGATCCATCAGGGATGCATGGCACCTGATCCGAAAGCTCATGATTTCATGACTCAGAGGTTTGAGCATGGAGCACGACATGAAGTCACAAAACCTGAAGTCGTGAAACAAAAAATCACGAAGCGCCTAGGAATTGGGCCCGTGGTCACTGCAAATAGTCATATGGAAAGAGGGGCTATAAAGAAGGGCATGCACCTATTGGGCGGCTGGCCACTAAGGTTATTTGGGGAGATGATCGTGGTTGTCAAATTTGAAGTAGGTTCGACTGTCGATCTAGATGGGCCATTTCGCAAGTTCAAGTATTGAGATACTTGGAATCGAGTGGAGTGAAGATTCCCGAAATGTGAAGTCTCAAAATTTCACAAAAAAAAGAAGCCCCAGGTCATGACCTAAGGTCACATGAAGTGATGGAGAGGAGCCACTCCAAAAGATGAGGGAACCCATATTTTCACAGGGGAAGATCTACGTGGTCTCAAGGCGTCAGGATTGACTTGAAGGAGTCGTGAACGCCTCCTAGAGAAATCATGGGTGTCAGGCTCCATTCCGATCCAAATGAAAGTAGTTAATGAAAATGGGGGAGGTTGTTGAAACCTTGTCTCACCCCATAAATGGAAAGCATGGAAAGACAACCATGTAGGCAGACTGTCAGTTGAGAGTTCCCCTATCAATGAATTCTCCTGCAAAGCCCATACTGATCCGAGATCGCGTCTAACAGAAGAATGCAAGTGCAGACTGACAGATGAAAGTGCAGACACAAATTTTTGAATGTAATAGACAGTTCACATCTCTCATGGTGGCGAATGTTTTTGAGTATAAATACTTAGTTTTGATATTTTGTTATGGTCGATGGTAGAGAAAAGCTCCCATATTGTAAAGTTTTAAATGAAGCTTCTGGTTCTCTAGTTATGCGTTGTAGTCTGAGATATCTTGTTTAATGAAAGTCAACTTTCTTACTCGCTCTAGTTCCCCTTTGATACTGAAAGAGTTCATGAGTGACTGATTCACATGAATTATTGTGATTATATTATGATGAATGTTTGATCATAGTGTTGTTAAAATTCCTTTCAGTTTCTTTGAGACTTGAATTAAAAAAGATCTTGTGTTTAAGTTTTTCCTCTTGGGGCTGCTGGAAGACCAGATGTCCATAATAAACCTCTACACTCTCCTCAGGTCTTCCCTCTACTCACCATTACTCCAACTTACTGACTAAAGTTGATTCTAGACCTCAATTTCTTATGCATGCCAGTCCAGTTTTTTCTGAGTTAAAACAATATTCTCTCAAGTTTTCCCCATTTGACACTCTCCTCAGGTCTTCCCTCTACTCACCATTACTCCAACTTACTGACTAAAGTTGATTCTAGACCTCAATTTCTTATGCATGCCAGTCCAGTTTTTTCTGAGTTAAAACAATATTCTCTCGAGTTTGCCCCATTTGACCTCTTTAAATTCATTAACCGTGACTTACAAACTGATGGGTACTCAGATTACCTTTGTCGCAATCTAGAGGTGACTTCTTGTGCTAACACAATCTACGTTCCAATGGTTTGACTTTCCAAATATAGTGTGGGCCCATAACCTATTAAAATAATAGGTGTGCTCATTTTACCATATACAATATCACTATATTGTCACCCAACCATAGGCACAAAGGCCACCCCTGAGCACATTAACCTTGATAGACATAATAATTTTGGAAGCAATCACTAGAACCAATAGCCAACCAAGGTAGCATACCTCTCTCCAAATATAGCGTACTAAGCAGAAAGTCCAAACCATAACCAAAGACCAAGTCACCACTGTAGCAGGTGCAACTCTCCTCTAGTCATGCGCACCACTAGTCTTTATGCAATTGTGAGTGTCAGTGAGTATAAATGGGCTCAAGCACCCTCTATTTATAGTCCTCCAAGTCACTTAGCTGGTCTAACTTATTCTCTTGGAGGATAATAACTTAATATGAATTATTCTCTTGAGCCGACTTGTATTCTAGGTGTTGATGATTGCAACTACGTGAGAGATTCTCCAGGACACAAACTTGAGAGAGAGTCCATGAGAGGGGTGTGTGGTTCCTATTTGAGATAGATCTGGAATGTAGAGATGATCTCCTCCTTACAAAGAGTTGATAAGAACTCCAAACGATTCTCCTTTGTAACGCAGTGAGAAAGGAGATCTGCAGAGTTGGACGTGCCTATGGCTGAGCACAAGGTGAACGTGTGAATTCCCAAAGCGCTGGGTGCATCGTCATGAGACATAGATGAAGATGATGTATTAGCCTCCTCTAAGTAGAGAGTTGATGATGAAATCCATATGACTCTCTTATGTAATGCAATGGGAAAGAAGATCTGTTGAGTGGACGTGCCCGTGGATGAGCACAAGTGAACGTGATCCTAGTGGCTGAGCACTAGTGAGAGTGGTTCTTCTGTGTAATGCAGTGAGCCAGAGATATGGAAATCCCTATGGATGTGACCCTAGTGGCTGAGCACTAGTGGGTGTATGAGATTCCTTGCTATATTTTTCAAGAGTCAGACCTTCCTGTAACCCTAATTGTAATGTAAAGGGTACAAGTCGACCCCACCTTAATGTAATTGATAATTAATGTAAAAGATAATTAATTTGGTTAATATTAATTATATAATGAGATAGAGAGGTCAACCTTGTTGTGCTAGTAGACACTTATATTTACAATACAAGTCTAATATAATTAAAGGTAAATTCCCCATTGAGGAATCATATATTTTGTGTGTGTTTGAAAATTTCAGCAAGTACATCTTCTTGGAAAAAGTGCTCACCTCTCCTGGGTGCTAGTCTTCTAAGGTTTGCAAGAACCCTATTGTGTGCTAGTATTTCTTGGTGGTGAAGATATTTTTCTTGAAGAGTATAGCAAAGGATTTGGTTGGGTTTTATTCCCTTGTTGAGAAGGGTTTCCCAGGATATTTCTTGTGTACTTGTGCATGATGTTTTTTCTTGTGATCTTGGTTGTTGCAACATGATTGGTTATGATTTAAGTAAAATGATAAAATGGAATGGATTTCATGTTTAAACCTTACCTATTGAAAATTCAACATGGTATCAGAGCATAGGTCTTGAAGAACCCATTGCACAAGCATCTACTAGTCTCTTTTCTGCAGAACCGTACGACCCTCCTAGGGTTTCCAGAAAATCCGTACGACCCTCCCTTCTGAAGTGTTTCATCCCTTAATACTTGAACGTTGGAGACAAATTTTGAATAAGAGAGTACGCCCCCCTCCAGCACACCTCCAGAGACTTTCAGAGTGAAATTCCAAGCATTTTAAAATTTTGGCCCCAGGGTTT
The DNA here is from genome assembly GCA_032191745.1 of Picea mariana. Classification (NCBI taxonomy): domain Eukaryota; kingdom Viridiplantae; phylum Streptophyta; class Pinopsida; order Pinales; family Pinaceae; genus Picea; species Picea mariana. The sequence continues at coordinate 16,823 of JASDQU010099621.1, forward strand.
CGCTAATTTCTGCAAAAATTTTCGAATTAGGGTTTCTGCAACTCATTGAAGGAGATCTTCAAGATCACCAGTGTTATCCTATCTCTCAAAGGATTATTGTTGGCTATCATAAGTCAAACAAAACCTAAAATTTCTAGCCTAACCTAGCCATTAGGTTTCTAGCCCAGTTGACAAGGGTTTGTGAAGAATCTAAAGTTATGATAAATAAAACTACGATGAAAGATAAGCTTGATGGATCAAGCAAATTCAAGTTCCTAGAAGACAAGAATTCAAAGGAAGGCTTATTGTGGGTGATAAAAAAATGTGACACTATGATTACCCCTTTCATGAAGATGTCAAGAGGACAAAGATCAATCAAGTTCCATTGGATAAATAATATCAGCACCCTCATGTATGCACTTGTATATATATTATTTGTATCATTGTCATGAGCAAAATTGTAGTAGGAATGGACCTTTTGATGAAGTCATGGATCCAAAGGGATCTCAGTGCATTCAGAGGAACAACACACTAGAAGTGAAGACTCCAGGTTTGATTGTTGTAATTGTCAATCCTCTAACCTATATTTCTAAAGTTTTCTACATTACAAGTAGGTGTTGTAGCTGTGACNTCCTTTAGGAGATATTTTTGTTTTGGTTCCTCTTGTTTTTGTTGTTCTAGATAGGTTAAAAACAAGGAATATGTTTATCCTTCAAAGGGAGTCACTTGACTTAGATGGAGTCAAAACTATTTGAGAAAGAGGAGGAGTAGAACCATCATTGAGGCAACAATGCAATAATGCATGATCATAATCCTTCTATAATTTTATGGGTAGAAGCATGCATGAAACAATATATGTTGAAAACAATATTCTTCAACAGACTTTGAAAAACATAACTCCCGAAGAAGCCTTCACTGGAGTGAAGCCTGAGATTGAACACTTCAGGAGATTTGGGTACCCAGTATATTTTCATGTACCCAAAGTGAAGAATTCCAACCTAGACCCTTCAGGGAGAAAGGATACGTTTATGGGATAACTGTGAATCTTCAAAGACAATCCAGATCGACATCCTTGGTCAGAGAAATATTGAGACAAGAAGAGATGTTGTCCTTGAAGAAGAGATAGCCTTTCAAAGATCCAGATAATATTAGATGGAGATTGACAGTGAGACAATACCTTCTCCCCCTTCAACAATTTAGAGAAAGACATACATTATTCTAGCTGATTTAGTTTCTCTAGTTGATATGTTCAAAGATATTATAGTAGGGAATAAAAGGCCTGCCTAGACTCACTCTGCAGGAGGCAGAGAAACATACAAGCCTCTCAAGGCACATCCCGAAAGAACAAAGAGATTTTTCGAGCTACTCTTCAACCATGAGACACAACATTGATTCTGAGCCCTCTTGTCATAAATATGCAACATGAGAACATGTATGGAAAGATGCCATAACAGAAGAATACCAACATATATTAAAATAATGATGTATAATATATTCAGAGACCAGAAGGGAAGTCTGTGATGAATTACAAGTGGATCTATAAGATCAAGCATGCAACATATGGAATTGTCAATAAATACAAAGCGGAATCTATAGCCAGAGGTTTCTCACAAACAAAGGGAGTTGTCTATGTTAGTTTTTAGCTCGGGAGGTACTCTGCATGTTTTCTCTTGTATGCGTATGTTGCCTTAATGTTTACACTACCAGGCACTTAACTTTGTAATAGTTTTTATAAAGTTTTTTTAAGTGGTTCTTTTATTAAAGTGACTTTTTTAATAAAGTGTACGTTCTATTTTTAAAGTGACTTTATTTTCATAAAGCACTTATGTAATAAAGTGAAATCACTTTAATATTTCAAGTGATTTATTTTGGAGGGACTGGATCATGACCCTTGATATTAAAAAAGGCAAGATCTAATTTTGGCCTTTGGATCTAGGGTTGGGAAGGTGAAAAGACACTTTGGGGGGGAAAATGTCATTTTTAGATTATAAAAGAATGCATTAGGCAATGTGCAAGACATGTTGAGAGGACATCGAGAGGAGAGTTAGAGAGATTTTCTAAGCATGCTTGAGAGAGGAAAGTGAGAAGCAAAGAGGGCATGAATCTCGAGAATTTTTTTTTGTGAGTTTTGGGAGGCCATACTGTATGGATCCGTATAGTCCGTACAACCATACAGATTTGGCACGGAAATCGTTGTAGCTTTGGGCATGGATTTCGAGGAAGATTTCAATTTTATGTTCACTATTTTTGGGCTGTACGGAACAGTCCATACAACCAATTGTGGGCATAGAAAACAAGGTACGAAGGTGGTCGTACAACAGTATGGTTTTGGCACGGAAAATGAGGCATATTTATGTGGGACAAATTTGGTGCTGTGAGGTATTTTCCTTGGCTGGAAATGTGGTTTTAATGTTGTTTTTTACTTTCCTGAAGCATAATAATAAGATATCTCTCTCTCTCTCTCTCTCTCTCTCTCATTGGGTTTCCCCACATTGGGGTTTTCCCTAGCATTTGCCTAAATTTCTGAGTGTTATTGGGTTGCTGTCCACTGTGTTTTTCCGTTGCATATTTTTCTTAACAATGTGTATTTATGCTTATGGAAATTTTTGAATGTGGGTTTTTGCATTTATGAATTTTATGCAGACAATTATCTCTAGGTTGCTAAGTGTTTGACAAAATTTCAGTTTTCTGATTTTAGTCATTAAAAACTACATGGTATCAGAGCTTGTGCTCTAAAGTTTAATGGGCAACATTTGGCACTTGGAACAACAAGTGATTGTTTGTTGTATTTTCTTGAAGAAGGCATAAAAGGTTCTTTGTCAGTTGGACAAAGATGACTTCCAACATCAGGTTTGAAGATAGATTGGAGGGGATCTCCAACTACCTGCAGTGGAAGGTTAGAATCAACAATGTTATCAAGGAGAACAAATTGTGGTCGTTTGCAAACACCATTGTGCCTGTACCTGCTTTAGATCCCATATCTCTTGACGTTCATGAAGTGAGGGAATCCAAGACTCAGAGAATCATCTTGGACCGGGTCAAAGACCACCTTATTCCACATTTGGCTGAGAAGAAGACATCCAATAAAATGTGGGTTGCATTGAAAAGATTGTATGAGGCTAACAACGAGAATCAGAAAATGTATCTCTGGGACAAGCTCCATGGAGCTAGGATGGTCAAAGGAGAGAGTGTGGCCACCTACCTCATCTGGGTTGCACAGGTGAAGGACGAGTTGGCAGATGTTGGAGAAGTCATTCTTGACTCAGAGTTGGTGCAGATAGCCCTAAAAGGCTTCACCAAGGAGTGGGAAGTTTTCATCAAGTGCATGGTGGGGAGAGAGAATCTCCCTGACTGGAGAAGATTATGGGATGATTTTACACAGGAGGAGATCCGGGAGGGGTCTCAGGAAAAGGCATTGGATGGTGCAGACGGCAATAATGTTTCTCTTGTGGTAAAGGGAAATAAGAAGGACATGATGAAGGTGAAATTCTTTGCATGTCACAAGACTGGCCACTATGATAGTCAATGTCCAAACAACAAGAAGAAGAAACCGAAACCAGAGGTGTTAGCTTCAACATAAGTTACAGAGTTTGCTTAGAGATTTGAGAAGGAGTTCTCTCTCATGGCTGGTTCCATGGGTAGTGGATGCCTAGTGTTCGAGGACATTGAATCTTGGTTTGTTGACTATGGTGCTTCTCGGCACATGACCGGGTTGAGGTCAGTTTTCCTCGATCTTATAGAGATAGACTCAGACTGTAGCGTGAATTGTGGAGCCATCCCACAACATACAGTAAAGGGGGTTGGAAGGATGAGATTCCAACTAGATTCAGGAGGTCTTCTAGAGGTTGGTGAGGTGTTATATGTTCCATAGTTGAGAGTTAATTTTCTCTCAGTGTCAGCTTTGGATGAGAGTGGATTTGGAGTTGTTTTCAACAATGGACATGTGTTTTGTATCCTGTGGGAGCAACTTCTGACACAACAGTAATGCTTGGTGTCAAGTATGAGGGCTTGTACAGGTTGTTGGGTAGACCTATACTGGGGTCCAGTGGATTTCTGGACTCGGATCTATGTCGGAGAGCTGACAGGTAAGACAAGAGAGAGAGAGTTGATACATGGCACTTAGTCTTCTTTTGGGACTCTCAAGGGACTCAACACGCATGAGTCGACACAGTTGGATGCTCAAGAGAGTGTGAAGTCTCTTAGGAGCATGTCTTTAGTTCGTGGTAGAGAATAGGTAGTAGCAGAGGCTTCCAGTGCAATGGGAGTATTGGCTTCATGTTCATAGGGAGAAAAGACTTCTGGTACATAGGGAGAAAATATGGCAGCTATTGAGATGGAGACAGATTCTGGGGGTGCTACCAGAAGTACCTCCCTCGCTAAGAGGGAGTGTTAGTTTTTAGCTTGGGAGGTACTCCGCATGTTGCGTCTTGTATTCGGATGTTACCTTAATGTTTACAATACCAGACACTTAACTTTGTAATAGTTTTTGTAAATTTGCTTT
>JASDQU010099623.1:21990-35900 GCA_032191745.1 Picea mariana
TGGGACATGGTAGCACAAATAATGTGCCTCTCTAGTAGAAACAGAGCTAGCATTGTCAGCACTATCGAAAATTGGGGATTGATCACTTATCAAAGCCCAATTTTAGATCGCATCTGGAAACTGCTACCAGGATTTATAGTTTGAAAAATATGGAAAGAGCGAAACAAAATAATTTTCCACTCCCTTTCCTCTCCCCCCCTCAGTACCTAGCAAAAGATACTTACTCTCATTCAGTAAACCATTAGAGCTGGACATTGGAAACATAAAGATCTTCAATGCAATCTACTAGAAAGTATCATCCTCTCATCATGGCAGTTGAATCTCCCTGATTTCCCTCACCAACCCCCCCCCCTCCTTCTACCTTGCATACTCACATCCCCTCCGCTCCCCCCCCCTCAAGGATTTTTAAAACTAAATTTTGATGGCTCTTCGAAGGGAAATCCAAGACTAGCAGGATTTGGGGTTGTACTCCGAGATAGTACTGGAAAAATTCTTCATATCATAGCAGGCCACCTGGGACTCAACACAAACAATGCAACATAATTGTGGAGTCTCATCAAGGGGATCAAACTGGCATTCTGTCACAATATCAACCAACTCATTGTGGAAGGGGACTCCTAAGTGATAATATCGGTATTTTCAAAAATCATCCATAGCTCCTACCCATCAAAACTCTCCCCAAGATGGAGGCTTCTGGGCCTTCTTGAAGAATTCAGATCCCTCCTATGACTCACCCTCACTCTCATCCCTTCCCATGTGAAAAGAGAGGCTAACAAGGTAGCAGATCACCTAGCTTATGAAGGAGCCATCTCAAAGGAGCACGTGATTCAAATTCATGCTTGAATCTCCCAAGGTCCCCCTTTGTTGTGCCAGTGTATGGAAATAGCCTAAAGTGATTTCCCTCCCCCATATGGGGTGCCATTTCAATATCATACAGAACTTCGTATTAAAGGAGCTTTCCGCCACCCTCACTCCCGTTTCTCATATGGAGGGAAACATTCAAGGCGCTTTTGAGCAGGTTTGAAAATTCCCTCACACATGTTTAATGGAGCCTTCAGTGTGCCATGGTTGGTGGATGGTGATGGGTGCAAGAGGGATGCACAAGGTCACTTCAACTCCCTTGGTGCCCCTCCACTTCCTCCGAGTATGTTACAGTTCCTCCCACTGTTATAGCAAGATTTTCCTCACCATTGCTATCTTGCACAGAGGGCCTTTTTTCCATTTCCCTATGCAGGCTTATCATCCCTTTTTGATGAATCTAGAGCTAAAAATTAACATTTTTCCACATATACGCTCCCTATCAGTTATGCAATAAGCATATACATAGGTTGCTCCACTACAACCCACATACATCATGATTTGTGCCAAAAAATAGAAAATGGAGTTGGGTTTCCATGTCACAATAAGAGATCTTTCATCCTTGGCCTTCCATATACTAGAAACGTTCCAACTCGGCCCTTCAGTTGCATTCTAAAGGCTATAAGAGAACAATTTCGAGCTATGGAAAATGAGGAGAAAGCATTCAACTTTGAGAGTAAAGTTACTCTGGAGAAATTACTTCATATTGAGTCTGTATCCCTCTGTCCCTCAAGTCTGAACATAGTGTTCATCCCCCAAGATCTTTCCCTATTATTGAGAGGACCTCATTGCCTCTTTCCTATGAGCTTGCCTTTGGTGGAGGATTGAAGTGGTGGAGACCCAATTGGAAGGAACTTGGTTTCTTGGTTTCGAACCATGCTGACACAGAAGTTTGTATCGTTGTCACTTTTGTTGATCAATTATTAAAAGAAATACTCCTTTCCCATCCTATTGATATCTTGAAAATATATTATTACTATCCATGGGTGTGTCTGTAATGTTTATTAATGGATTATGCTATCTGATGTGCTAACCCCTTTTATATTATCACTGTATACTTGCTCTACTTGTTTGTTGAGAACTTCTTGCAGGTATAAAGATTTGGGTCAAAGTGCTCAATGGTGTAACATCATCAAACATTGGATCAAGGTAGGCCTCTTTCTTATTTTGCACATTATTTTATATAGCATATGCTAGAATTGATTTGATTTCTACAGTCATACCTATCTGTTCCTTCGCCATAGAGAGTTTTTCCCTTGTAACAAAAATGACGACTCCACTGGGGAGAAGATCTTCCTTCTAAGGGTTGAAGTGCTTTTTCTTCTTACAATGCTCTTTTTCCTTTGTGTTTCCTATCATACCACTGCTTGACAGATTCTGTTCACTCTGGGTCTGAGTTTTCAGGCTTTTTCCCTTTCCTGACCTTGTTTTAAAGCATATAAGCCCCTTTTCCCTTAACAATTGTGTATACACACTTGTTGTCTCACTGCAAGATGAATATATGTGCTATGTTCTCCTGAATAGTCGCGTATACCACTTTTCCTTGCTTGTTTGCTTGGTTTAGTGACTACTGGGTGGGATTTGAAGATTGTTGAGCCTTCTTAGGTCTCTCTAGTGCCTGTTGAGATTCTCTGGGATGACAGGAAACCTGTTTGGAGTTGAATTTTTGGGCGTATTATTTCTCTTTGTTTGCCATTTTTTATTTGTCCTTGCTCTTTGGACTGTTTTCTTGGCTTCTTGGTATTCTTCTTGAGTTATTGCTTTTACACACAGTAGAATTCACATATCAGGTTGCTCATCAGTCCATGCATTTTCTTTTTAGTATATTGAAAATACAAAAAATAGGCATTTTGCATTGGTTAATATTTTTGTCTTTGAGCCCTTATCATTAGCTTAGTTCATTTGACGAAAGATTGCATTTTACTTCTGAATTGCAGAGTTGAAATTGAAGACTTCATTGTTTTTATTAGCATATCATTCATTGAAAAGTTAAAGATAGACTTTGCATTATATCCGTATTTATTTTCTTCCAGAGTCATAACATCATGAGTTTCACTTCCATACCTTTTTGAGTAATCACGACCAATAAAATTTACGCTTTAAACTAAAATTGATTAGTCACGATTTTATTTTTTAGGGTGCACAAACTAGTCTAGGATTTAGTGCCTTGGAATAGGATTTTGTGAGTAAACTTGTCCAAGTCAATTAAATCAACATATGTGTTTGAGACATGGAGTTGAGAATTCCATCATATAATTGGTAATATCAGGGGGTTTCGCTCACACCATAGTTAAGCATGAGGTCACATGAAGTTAATTGAAGGGATAACCCCTAGAGACTCACCTAGCATCAAAGATATTTATGTGGATTTATTCATATTTGGGGATCTTGATAGTGCTCATACCTCTGTGAGCGATGGCACTTTCAAGGTTTCAAGCTTTACTACCCTGCCCATATGGTAATCCAGACTTACGACTGTTCACCTGTGCATCATTTATATAGTGGTTGATTAGTTTCTTGACTTAGGTATCTCATAGGTTACTTGTAGGGGTTATTATACTTGTATCCTAAGTCAGATAGGGGTTGGACAACACACAACCTTTATGGAGGATTACCTCTCCGGGGGGATCTGACCAACTAGTTGTTAAGCCTACGAGGACCCTTATAACTGATTCTGTTACCTCCAAACTTTAGCAGCGAGTCCCAGGTCCCTCTTGGATGAGGCATACCTTATTTAGCGAGGGAGGCCACTCAACCACTTTAACCCGTTTGCATGCATATTGGTTGTTTGACTCTTTGGTATTCTCTTTGATTACTAGTTGGACTTAAGAGTTTATACTGAGTTTTCTTTATCATGGATAGTGGAGTTCCTTTTTCTCCCTCGTTTATTTCTACCACCCCGTTGTTCCTGAGTTTATACTTTAAGGCTCTAAAGTATATTGTCAAGGAATCTGAAAAGATAGAGGAAGTTGAGAACAAAAAAATCAATGATTAAAAAGGTGAGGACTATAGTTGGTTTCTCAACTGTCTCTGTCGGAATTCCTATTTTTCCTGAATGTTGATATTTCTCAATTGTTGCCCATGAACGTTCTAACTCAACCCAGTTATTTGTTGTTTGTAAGATAGTGTTAAATAAATTTAGAGCAATGCTGGTTTGATCCGAAAGACCGGGTTCGATGTTAGGCTACCTTGAAACTGGTACTGTCATGAAGGATAAAGGTAAAGGAGATATAATTCTGTGTTTTCTTTTTAGGCTTTGTTATCTCTATTTCACAATGTAAAGAGAATGATTTTAAAACACAAATTAATAAGATGACTAAATCAAAGGCCGTTTCTTGTATCTAAGTTAAATTTAATAGAAGGGAAACATGCATGATATGAGGAAGAACATAAAGCTATTAACAAGGTGAGGCATCAATTTAAGAGGAATCTCACGTTGTAACATAAAACTATGAAACAAGAAAAATATTAATGAAGCGTATGATATTGAAATCTAAACATTTTAGGTCTTGTATCTGCTGATAACCGATATAGAGGAAAAACTATAAATGATTTACATAACAAGAATAATAATTTCCACAGTAGAGGTTGTACTAAATTGTAGTCAAGCATTCATCAATAAAATATATGAAAGGAAGATGAAAAGACAGGGGAACACATAACTCAGACTTGAAAAAATTCGGAATCTTCAATCTGCATTTCTATTAATTTAGAGTCTCTTTGAAATTACTTCGTCACAATGCCTTTTTAGAGAAAGAAAAAATCCCTTCTTCATTCTTCTCTCCTTGTATTTATACAAGGTCATCAATACTTCATGGTTAGCAATCTCCTACTTTTTATGGAAAAAATAGTTACAAAACTACAACCTTAATCATTACATGATTAACTTTTGTTGGTATACCATTACAATAGTGTAAACTTTCAAATGATACTTCACTGTTTAGTTGAAGTGTCTCCCTCCTTTGATGCTACACTTTCAATAAATTTCTCCAGAAAATGAACAAAATTTCTTGGTGGTGTCGGAAGATCCTTAGTTTCAAACAAATAAAACTTTCTTTGGACCTTTGGAAACTGGTCTTCAAAACCTTTATCGACAAACTTGATCACTTGATCACATGAAGGGGGATTGGACTTAATAGACTAGGGAGGTATCCCGAGCCTCCTCTCTATTTCAGTCTCTGGATTTTCTGTTTGTAAGGGCTCTTCATTTTGTGAAGACCTTTCAATCTCCTATGGAATTTCCTCGGGGTTGAATTTATCTTGTGTTTCTTGTCTGAGGCCTGGAGGAGTATCCTCTTGTTTCTGAGGAAGGGTGATTGCTTTTCCTTTCAATACTTTGGGCAAACCACTCTATCTATGCTTCTGGAAGGTCTAAAACCTAGCTTGCAAGTCAGACGACAGTGTCTGTACCCTCTCTAACACCTCCTCATAGGTCCTAGTCCCTTTGAACAGGTCATCACAAGGGGACTTCTCATGTTCATAAGCCTTCATATTACAATGCCCCATGTGTTTTCCCACTATCTGGTAAGGATCGTGCTTCTTGTGCTAGAGGTTTAGCAATTTGACCTCCTCCAGTGTTGTCACTTCAACTTTGGAATGTCCTAAGTTGAGTAATGAAAATTTCCCAATCTCAACGGAAAAACCTGGACAAGACTTCTTTTGAGCCATTTTTAGTTCAATCCCAATTCCACCTATTACTATTTGATGAGATACCTCCCCGCACACCAGTCTGTCAGGGAGGAATTTCGGGAGTGCATGTGGAGGGATTGGACACCCGAAAACTCTAATGTATGAGAAATTATCCTCTATAAACCAGTCAACAACTATCCTGAGGTTTCTTGTGACCAACTTTGAAATGCGGGGAGGCACACAACCATACAACATATGATGTAGTGGTATCACCACGAAATGAAAATTTTTGTAGAATGAGTCCTTGGCATTTTCTTCCCAAAGTTTAGAATGATATTCATGAATAGGCTCCAGGTAAGTCGGATTCCAACTCCAATTCATCAAATGGAAAGGAATTGAGAAGCATATAGCATCCATGATGTATGTAGACATATAAAAGGATACTGGTTAGCCATTTGACCTTGCAGTCTAATATTCCATGACCTCCTTTGCTATGTTATCAGATAAAATTTTATCCCAATTGAAGTTGTAACCTTCTATTGCCTCGTGCAAAAGAGTTACCCATTTCACAGGGAAATGGGTGGGACTTTTCTTCTCGAAAAGTATACATAACATCATCACCACATAGACCATATACTCATTCAATGAGGCTGTGGCATAAATACCATATGTGTCAGCCCTGAATTTTGCTTTGTTTCTCCACCAGTCTTTTATTATGCTAGGATACGTTTGGTCTAACTCAAAACATTCTTTCCTTTGAAAATCACTCATGAAATATTTATTATAAATATACTTGGGGTTGTGAGATAGTTTATACATTACTTGTACATGTTCTGGTCTGAAAGAGCCAATGACGACCCCTTGGATATCCAGAATGCTTCTCGTCTACACGTTTGTTTGCTCTAAGGCCCAACTGATCATGTCGTTATAAATCATGAGTTGTGGCTTTGTAGCTATTTTGTGAAGCTCAGACTCTGCTATATCTCGGAGTTTGTTATCGGTGTCATGAGGGAAATTTGTAATTTCATAATCCAAAGTTTCGAAAATATGCCTCCAAGAGTTTATGGAATTGATGGCATGCGGTATTGTATCAGATATAACGTCTCCTTTTGGACTCGAGCTTTATACAACTTCCTCTCTTTTCTTGGGTGCCTTCTTAGGTGCCATGATATTTTCACTGGACCAAAAACCTGTTTATAGAGAAAATATGTATAAAACTAGATAAACGCGACTTGCGACAGATGTAAAAGATAAGAATGAATTTTGAAACAGAAGACCTTATTAACCCTCAATTCATGTTATAACAAGCGTACAGAGACATGCGATAAAAAATTAATGCTTTAATGGAAAGATATGCCTGGAGATATGCTTTCACGTCAAAAATATCTCCATTTATCCATTATTAATACTGTCGTATATCAACGATTTTGAAGCTGGAGTTTTGAAAATCACCACATTCCTAAATTCCCGAAATGAGAAAGGTGGCTTAGTTATCACTAATCCTATTTCAAAAACAATTTAACCTTAATTTTAGACTTTGTTTTAAAGAAAACACGATTTTGCATTTGAGAACTTTGAGGATCCTGTTGTTAGGAGATATGTCATAAGAAAACCTCGGATCATGAAATTGCGATGGGATTAGTGAGGCACTAATCACGTATTAATTCTTTGATTAACCAAGGTTAATGATTTATTACTTTTTTAACTTTTTGGAAAAACGAGGATCGAGAGTTCGACGGTTGAGAGTTTGAAAATGCTTTAGTAGAAAGAAAATCCTGAATCGTGAAAGATTAAGGGAAATATGACTGCATTTAGGAGCTTAGTTAATTACGTATTAAAGAGCACTTTGTGGTAAGCGACGAAAAATGTAACCTTTATTTCTTCCCCCCTTTTGTTTAATTTTTTAATATGTTAAACAGTTTCGTCATTTCAGCACCGGGAAATTAGGATGGTTGAAGATCATACCTCAAGAAAAACTGAATCTTGACACCCGAAAAGGAACGGAAGGCTCTGACTCCCCTTTTCAGGCTAAGGGCGGCTCCATGACTTAGGAAACGATGAAGCTTTAGTTTTCAAGGGTATAAAAAATTTAAACTTCGTGTCAACATTAGGCTCCATCTAGGGATCTCGTCTCCTTGTGGGATGAGAAGAACATGTAGACCAAGTGACTTCATTGGGTAATGGAGTCAATGATTCAGCTCTGTGAAACAGATTTGGAGAAAAACCGAACAAGATTAGGGTCTCAATGTTAACCTTGAAAAACTCTTCAAAAACAAAAATTCTCACTATGTCGAGCGGGTTTTCAATAAACTTCTTCTCCCGAAACTGAGCTCAAATGTGTGTAAGATAATCAAAACCAAATCAACCATCCTATCAAGTTTGACATGATTCCATTTACATCAAGGTAAGTTTTTGCGTTGTGTTCGGTAAGGATATCCCCAAAATCTATGATAAAATCCAACAGAAAAGAAGAGAAATTACCAGAGCATCTTGTAACTCATGTATAACAACTTTTATCAAATACGAGGATATTACTTCACTGCTAGCGAGCCTGTTCAGTACCCCGGTGAAGTTATCCGACTTCCCACATTGAATTTTCTTTCACCACTTCATTGTTTCCAAGAATTTAAATGCTAAGATGAGGGCAATCAATATAATGAATTTCCTTTCTTCATCTCTTTGAACTAGATGGGGGCAATCAATATTGAATTTCCTTTCACCATATGTCTGTATTCATTTATTATTATTATTTTTAAGTAGGGACAATCAATGAGTATACATTACACTCGGGAATATATTTGTTTGAAAAATAATCAAAGTCTATCAACTCATTTAAATAGCTCTGGGTTAATCTTCTCACCTGCCATAAAAAATCATGGGCTTCAGAGAACTTCTTAAGGGAAAATTTTTGATCTTTAGTATAGGGAACTTCCTTGGGAAAAACTGATCAGTTATTCCTATTAGGGTAACTAATAAGGTCAATATTAACCTAGACATGTTTATGATCCAACCAAAGTCAAAAAACTAAAAACACAACCAACTCTATTTCTCAAAATTTTGTTCGAGAGTTTTCATGACCAAAGCGAGACCCTTCTGTTCTCAGGAAAATCTATGATTAGTCATCCATGGTCAGGTGGGAAAAGACTTTACTATGGTCAAGGAGAGGGTAAGGGGGTTTTAGAAAAACTGTTGTACATATGACTGTTTTTGGAGACTTTCTTAATCAGCTTTTAAAACCTTTTCTTAAGTCCCCTTTTCTATTATTTCAAAAAATTCTTTGTGTGAGAGTTTTTTTTTTTTTAAAGCATGAAAACAGATTGGTATGTACAATGATAATTTAGAAACACATTATTGCATGAAGTGTTTAAGATATCGCCCATTTACAGGGGGATTGAGAATGTTTCCATCCAAGTTTTCTAATAACCAAGCATTTTTTCCTTCCAAGGCCGAAATCCTGTATGGGCCATACTAGATCAGATCAAATTTGCCATGTTTTCCAATGTCTTCTTTCTTGGCTCCCCATTTTAGGACCAAGTCGCCAGGGAGGAATTATCCATGTTTATATTTCTGATCGAATAAGGCCTTCATTTTATCCTGACATCTTTGTAACCTTTCATTCACTTTGGCCCTATTTTGCTCAACTTCGACCAGTTGGTTTATCCTTCTGCTAACATCGTTGGGTTCCTCATTCAAATCCTTCCAGAGATTCATTACTGGTAGAGAAAGGTTTATTGGTAAAATGACATCAGTGTCATACCATATGGAAAGGGGAAATCCCAATTGATCTTTTAGTACTTATTTCGTTGGCCCATAGTGCATATTTTAAATGGATATGCCATGCTTTCTTGTTTTCAGTTAAAAACTTTTTTATCACGGTAATCAGAATTTTTTTAGATGATTCATCCAAACCATTACCTTGTGGATAGTAATTTGTGGAGTGTCCTAGTACGATGTTATATTTTTGGCTAAAATTTATCATGGCCATTGATTTAAATGCTTGCGCATTATCAGTGACTATCTTTTGAGGACAACCAAACTTGGACAAAATATTATTTTCCAAAAAACTAATAACTACTAAATCGGTTTCATTTCTTGTGGGGATAGCTTCCACCCATTTAGTGAAGTAATTAGTAGCAGTTAGGATCCATTTGTGCTGCACACTGGAGTGTGGATGAATTTATCCAATGAAATCAAGTCCCCATTACTAAAACGGGGCTTCGGTTTTAACTGGAATAAGGGGTAAATCCGGGACCTTCAGCTTGCCTGTGAACAACTGACAAGGGACACAATTTTGGACTTTAGTGTTCACCTCTGTGAACAATTTGGGCCAGTAATATCCATCTCTTAATATTTTATAAGATGTTTCTCACCACGCATGATGTCCTCCACACACTCCGACATGGAATTCATCCATAACCTCTTCTGTTTTAGTTTTGACTAAACACCTTAGTAGGAAACCCAAGGGGCTTTCCAATACAATTTAACATCTATGATACATTATTTTACAAAATGTAACTTTAGCATCCTATATTTAGATGGGTTTAACTTAGTTGGACATTGGAGCGTAAGTAGGTAATGGATGATGTTGTGATACCATGCCGAAGTAGAAAACTTTTCTTGAATCTCGGTTGTAGGTGCAGTGACATCAAACTCATCTATTTCTAGAAATCCCTCGTTCTCTTGCAGTTGATTTATCCCAATTGATTTTAAATTCAATTCGGAAAGAAATTTGGCCAAACCCCGACCTTTCATAATTTTAGTTGGTTTGACTTCTAGTTCAAACTCCTGGATCTTAGCTAACCACCTACCTCTTCTTCCGTCGTTGTTTGGTTGCACCAAGATATCTTTAACAGAGCTAGAGGGTACATAAGCAATAATTTTTTAGTGCAACACGTAAGTTCTGAAAGCTTTGAGAGATTTCACCATTGCATAGGCCTGTTTCTCCAATATATCATATTTCAACTCAGCGTCTCTGAGACTTTTTGATCTAAAAATGAAGAAGACTTGTATTCTTGAAAATATTTGCAAGTAAAATTTATGTGTTAAAATGAAAATGGATCAACTTTGCAACACAAATTTAATAGGATTTACTCATTCAATATGCATATAAAAAGTAGCAAAATCAGTGAACAGAAAACACATAACACAACAAATGATAAAGGAGTTCACCCCTCTCTTGGGCTACATCTCCTGGTCCAACTTCCAATGGATCATTTGTATTATTTTCTCAAAGTTCTCAGAAATGTGCTTTACAATGCTCAAAATTCCAAATAGACTACTCCAGTGGCTTCAGAACATCCAAAAACCCCTAGCTGGGCTTTTTCGGCACCTCGTTTGGCCAAAAATTGAAGAAGATAGGCTTCCTGGAAGTCCCCCCTTCAAGCTTGCTGTCTCTGCATCTACAAAACGCACCCTTGTTGGCTCAACCTAGCCCACATGCATTTTAAAGCGTAAAAACTTGGCACCGGGCGCAACCATGTGAACCGTGTAAAATGTAGGACGGTTATGGGTGCACCTAGCCCCTAACCGTCAAGGGCAAGGTCATATGACTCATGTGGCCACGCATTTAAAAGTAAGGGCCATAACCATTTGAATTGAATTCAAACCAACACATACCCACACGTGCGTCAATGGTCATATGGAAACAAACATGTGACCGCGGCCATATCAAAAGGGATATGTTAAAACATATGCCCGTGCATGTGGTCATATTACAACACAACATAGGACCAAGGTTTAGTTTTAAATGTGTGTGCAAAGGCTTTAAACCGTGGCCATATTACAATACAACATAACCACGGGTTGGGGCTAGGCCCAAGCCTGACCCCCCACCCATACATACAACATTTCAATTCAAATGAAATCCGCACCATATAGTGTTAAGAAACACTATGGTGGCATGTTGGTTGGTGGGCTTTGCCAAAGCTTTGCATGCGGGTGGAGGTCACGGGGTCGATTCCAGTGAACTCCAAATAAATTTTAAACCAATAAATAGGGGACACATGGCAACCATTGATTGGGCCATGTGTCACCATTCCATTCATTTCAAACAAGCCACATCACCTACCAACTATGCAAATAGTTGCCTGCCATGTGTCGTATGACCTACCACGTGAATGTCCATACGGACTATACGGACTGTACAGTTAGCACCCCTTTTTTGCATGTTTCTCATTTTGAATAGAACGCGATATCTCTCGATCCTGACATCCGTTTGAACCCAAACGAGATGCATTGGGTTCATAATGACGAGGCCTAGGCTCTCGTTCGATTTGAAGCGATTCCGGGCACTTTGAATTTTTGAGCAAAATTTGATCCCCTAATCAGACCTCCCCATTGGAAAGCTTTTGGACCTCCAAAAGACTATTTTCAGTCTATCTGAAGATGAGGGTATAGTTCCCTCACTCTTCCAACCTAAATCCACTTGGCTTTGCTTGTATTTATACCTTTACGACCAACTCGAAGATACTCCACATTTCCTCGTTTTGAAGTTCGCATTCTCCTGTCAAGGATGGTGTCTTCATGGAGTTATGTAAGATATTCTGGGGAAAAATCATCTATAGAAGGAATTTGAACATGCTCTCCTTGATCATCAATCAAAGGAGGCTCATACAATTTCAAATTCTCAATATTAACAACTGCATACATTTGCATATAAGGAGGCAAATCTAAACGAAAGGCATTGTTACCAATCTTGTCGATAATCTTGAAAGGACCATATCGAATTGGTTTGAGTTTTTTACCTTCTCCTTTAAGCCTCTCCTTACTGATGTAAAGCCAAAATTCATCTCCAACTTGGAAACTTTGATCAACACGATGCTTGTCATGTCTCGTCTTGTACTTGGCTTGACTCTTTTTCAACTGCTCTTGCACCATTTGATGTATTGAATGAATTTGTTCAATGAAATTTTCTGCCCTATCAATGTCATAATGACCTTCAATAGAAATATCCTTCCCAAAGATAAAATCTAAAGGAGATTTGGGCAAATATCCAAAACATGCTTCAAATGGCAACGCTTGAGTTGAAGAGTGCTTAGCCCGATTGTAAGCATGCTGAATGTAGTGTAAATTCTCATCCCAAAGTTTAGGATGCTTACTGAAATAAGCACGAAGAAGATGCACCACTATTCGATTTACCACTTCTGTTTGACCATCTGTTTGTGGATAAAAAGTTGTGCTCATTTTTAGTTTAGTGTGCATGAGTGCCCATAAACTCGACCAAAAACTTGCAACAAATCGAGAATCCCGATCAAAAATAATGGATTTAGGCAATCCAAAATGCACCCAAACATTTTGAAAAAAAAATTGTGTCGTTTGTTCAGCTGTAACCTACTTTGTACAAGGCATCAAAATACACATTTTTCTAAATCGATCAACCAAAACATAAAGATAATCATGATTTAGTCTAGACATAGGTAAACCTCCTACAAAGTCCATGGAAATACTTTCCCAAGGACGAGAAGGAACCGGATGTGGAGTATACAAACCCAACTTTTGATTGCTAGGTTTACTTGTGGCACATAACAAACTTCCTTGAACATATCTTGAAACACTTTCATTCATTTGAGGCCAGTCGCAGTATCTTTCCAAATTAGCCACTGTCTTGCCTACACCAAAATGACCAACAATAAGAGAAGAATGGGCTTCTCTTATAATGTTGATTCTTCCCCCCCTATGGAATACATAGCTTGCCAAGATGATACAAAAGATTATCATGCATATGGTAATCCAATTCCTCAACATGGTTAGAATGACACAAAGTTTCATATACTTCTTTAAAATCAGTATCCAAAGCATATTGCTCAACATAAATTTCATGCATGATAGGACTATGCTTAAGAATAACTGAAGCACTAATAATAGGCCTTGAAAGAATATTAGCAACTTTGTTATAAATGCCCTTCTTATACCTGAAGACCAAGTGGAACTGTTGAAGAAAACCCATCCATCTAAAGTGCCTAGCTTGTTGTAGCTTTGTTTGTGATTGTAAGTATTGCAGTGGTTGATGGTCGGTGTGAACAATGCTTTATTTTCCCAACAAATAATGTTTCCATTTTTTACACTTTGTACCAATGCATACAACTCCTTATCATAAGTAGGATAGTTAATCACGGAACCATTAAAAGTTTTAGAATGAAAACAAATGGGATTACCATGCTGTAGCAAAACTGCTCTCATTGCATAATTGCTTGCATCTGTTTGGATTTCAAAAGGTTGTCTTAAATTTGGAAGTGTAATAACTGGCACTGAACTGATCTTCTCTTTCAAAGTATCAAAAGCCTTCTGTTTCTTGCCTCCCAATTGAAAAACTTGCTTGACACTTGTCACTGCATGTAATGGAGCTACAATGGAAGAAAAGTTAGCAATAAACTTCCTCCAATATTGGGCTGCTCCCAAAAAAATTCTTATCTATGTCACATTGC
>JASDQU010099624.1:8237-21287 GCA_032191745.1 Picea mariana
TATGAACCCTACAAAAAAGTCTAATAGATTTTAAATTAGCGTTGATTTTAATGGGATTTTTTACGTCACGGGGTATGAAGGTGAAACTGATTATGTGTAAAGACTCAAAGCAAAAACAAATGAAAAAGATGGAAACAAAAGACTTTTACTAAACGCAAAAATCAACAACTTTTCACAAAGAAAGACTTCTTTTTCTTTTCAATTTTTCTAAGATTTCATGCAGCAAACATAAAGGAATTTCGCTTGACTATGAGTTACTTATGCTCTAAATGCACTGCAAAAAACTTATGAACAAAAGACTTCTTCCTAGCTATTGATGCAGAAACACAATCTTCAAACAAAGAAGAAAATGAAAAGATTTTTTTTCTTTTCCTTTTTTTTAGTTACATGCTAATCAAGCAACAAAGGGAAAATACCGACAATCCTAAAACCAAGAAAAACAAAATTCTGGCTTAAAGCGCAGATCGCAAAGAATCACAGCAAAGACACACAATGGCAATCAAGAAAGCAAAGACTCTTATGCTTGTCTAAAAACCATGAAACAAAATTTTTCTTTTTATCTTTTCTACCAACTATCAACTAAGAAAAAGAAGGCTAAGGGTAAGCTAACCTAACCTACTGATTGTTCAACCCTAGACTTAAACACCTGAGAGAAATACTTCTCACCAAAAGAGGGGATGACTTCCCCACTCTGATAAAAAAAGCAGCCTATCAAGCACGCTACTGTCACTGAAACAGCACGCGTGAAAACGCGTGCTGAGCTGAAACAGGAGGCGTGTACCCATGATCTGACCTTGTGTAGGCCACGTGTATGTATAATTTCTAAGACAAAATAAAAACAGGCAGCCCAAACCCAGAAGAGGCCATTGGTATTGACAACTAGAGTCCCTTGAAGGCTTGGATGCTTGCTCTGCTCCTTCCAAAGATAATCCTGCAATCAAGACAAAACACTACGCATGCATGCTACTCTTCTACTTGAGGGTTATAAATTAAGCATAAATTAAACCAATCATAGATAACTCATGCATTGGGATGGGAAAAGTATTCTTTTATTATTTTCAAAAATGAATCAACTTACAATCAAAGTCGAAACCGGCCACCGCTCCTTGATCTTGATCCTGGGCTCCTCCTCTTCTTTTGTCCTCCAACTGCTTTGTGTTAATTCTCCTTAAGCTTGAGGAAAGGCTAAAGGGTTGGGACAATGGATTCGGCAAATGGGCAGATTTTCTTCGCTATAATTTTCCTCCTCCAAATGGTACCCATACCCCTTCTTTTATAGGCTAGAAGGAGCTAGGGTTTTGGACGAACTCTCGGCCATGCATGGCCGGGAGTTTCAGTTAACTGACCCATATCTTTTTGTCCCGTCGGCAACTTTCCTATTTTTTTGTTTTGTTAGGTAAACGCGGGCTGTAGTAGGCCTGCCAGCGTTCACACGCGTGCAGTAGTGGGTTAGGGCATGTGGGACTTGACCCAAGAGGATTTTCAAAGAGTTTCTTCAGCAGATGTTTTGGCAATGAAGGGATATGAGTTGGCCTGATGCCAAGTAAGCATGTGTGGTGAAATTTAGGGTTATAACACTCACCTTGTTTGTAGTAGAAGAAAAGTAGAAGACGCACCCTTGAATAGGATATAAAAAAATGTTGTAATTCACACAGATCATAGGCCTTGTTTTACTCACAATAATAATAGAGGAGAAGTTGTTTACTGAATGAATCGTTGATATAATATGATCACAATAGATGTAGTACTAAATTGCAATCAATCACTCTTCAAGAATTACAGAAAGAAATTCAAAGAAATGGAAACATAGAGGGAACACATAACTCGAACAAAACTTAGAATCTTTGTATGCACTTATATGAATACTCAAAAGATCTTCTCTTTTACATTCGACAAGAAGAAGCCTCAAATAGATCTAAAATATATGTATTTATACAAAATTTGTCACAACTGAAAATTGTTGGACTTCCCACAATGTATGACTAAAAATAGAATGCATCCGAATAAAATAATAGTATGCAAATATTGTTGAGTTTTGTTGGTTCTTCCTCTGTCTCTTTTTATGCTTGCAGATGCACTTGCTTTCCTTTGATCTTTGATTCAAGTACACATGTCCATTAAGGTCACCACAATCATTTGGCTTAATGTCTTGGTCATTTTATCTTGTTTCCATATGTCCCTTCAATTGTATTCAGTGGGGCAATGAATTGTAGTTGAATACATGGAGGGGATAATTAGATGACTATCTCATCGTTGGCTTGTTAAGGGATGGATAATGGTTACATGGAAGAGTAATTGTTCATGAAAATAATAATGGGGGAAAAAGTGTCCAATGAGGAGGTGGGATGAGTGGATGCAATAATGTGGGTGGTAGGGATAGATGAGGCAAGTGATTGTTGGAGGGTGAAAGGTAGAGTGGGTGGAGAAAGTGGACGTTGTGCATTCTTTCTCATTTTCTTCCAACTACACTCACTTTTCCCTGTTCAATGCATTGGGTTCACATGTCCATTAATGCTACCATGAATATTGAAGGTTCAATCCTTTCATTTAGTTCAAAACCAAACATCTTCTTCTGTATTTGTGGCAACTTCTCCTAGATCTTGTTCACCTCTTGGACTATGACCTGAAACTGTGAACTTGGACTGACCAACCATTCATTGATTTTAAGTAAATCACTCTAGCTCATCCCTTTGATGGCTTCTTGGGTGTTTTCCTTGTTCTTCCTGGAGCTTTGTTGGTTCATTTCTATCTCAATATGCCCCAAGGCCTTTGAGATACTATTCCCTTCGAACTCAATCAACTTTTTGTTTATTGAAGATAATGCCTCTAGAGAAGCCTCCTTTACATCTTTGGAAATTTTCTTTCCTTCTTCCACGTTTGTTTCCTAGGCTTTTAGGGCCATTTCTCCTCTTACTTGTTCAAAATAAGAGAGAAAGGGCAGACCACAGGTATTATCTCTCTGCTTCCATATGAGAACTTCTTGAAAATTAGACCAAGTTGAGCAGGCCTCTTTTTCCTTGACGTGAATATCTTTTAGGGAAATGTCTACTACCTGATAGCATTTTTAGATAGCATCTACTTTTAGATAGATTTCTTGTTGGGCAACTTTGTTGGCAGCCAATTCACATTTTTCCAGTGTCTTATAAGCTGCCTACACCAGTGTTTTGCAAACCTTAATTTTTTGTCGCAATTCTCAAATAAAACGACACTTTTATTCTTTGTGATATTTGCACACTTACCTTCGTTTTTGTTTTCATGACTATAAGCGTGAAAACTTGGTCTTTCAAAGTCGCATTAAAATCATTATTGAATTGTCGTTATCATTCTTGTCGATATGCCCGTTGCATTTACATTTTAGTTATCATTATGCAGTTGGCAAGACCTTTTGATCTGTACTCATTTGACATTCTTTGATTGATTGTGTAATTTTGTTTCATTGTGTTTGTGATACATTGGGGATTGGATTTACATGTTATTTGATCAATCCACTTGGCACATTGGTATACATAAAAACGTATTGGCACATTGGTTAACCTCTTGGTATGAATCATTCTATAAAACGCATGTCACATAGTCAAACCCTTGGTATTGGTTTTGATTTATTTGTTTAGTTTTGAAACTATAACTATTGCTTGCATGAATGGTTTATCCACTTACCAAAGGTTTCGATTGATTGATTGAAGTGGCATAGTTGTAACACATTTTCATGTGATTTGAATAGTTGAAAGTGTCGGCGGTTGTACCATGGTAATGACTATTCTGCATGGACATAAATAGCTCCACAACCTTCGCACGATATGTCATTAATGCCTTCCCTTATCCCTGTTTCACCTCTGCTAGCATCGGGTAAGCCTTCGAGCATTTTTCTCCTGTGTGTGCTGCATTCAAACCCTGGCTCGTTCACATCACTTACCGTCTTCTCATCTATATGGCACCGGTGGTGCGAATTGAGCCAAACGATAGTCAAGCCTTGCTACTGTTCGATAACGCCTGGAAATATTTACAAGATAATGGTTAGCTCACATTTGTACAGAGGTTTGAGGGTTTTAATATGTTTTTTGCACAGCAATTTGCCCTTACCTTTGATGGGTGTAGGGCCAAAGTAGGTGGCATTCATCTTGAGCTGAATGAAGATTTCATTAGCTCTGCCACAGGGTTAGCAGCCACGAGCCAACGATGGTTTAAAAACTCTAAAGTTGATGAGGTTCCATGGCCATTACTATTCATCTCACGAAAGGTACCTCTTTTTGATAGTGGTTAAACAATTCATGACCTGTGAGGGTCGGTATGGATTGGTTTTTCTTTATCACCTTCGACTATTAATGAATTTTATTGAACATGCCATTTTATTTCCAGCGTAGACTTTATAAAATGGCTAAGAGGTTTAAACAAGAGAAGGTCGATAGTAGCTTGTTCCACCACGGCCTGATCAGACTCATCATTGTTCACCACTTAAATCTTCACGGTGATAGTTGGCAAGCTTTTATCTCTCGAAATGGTTTTGTTGATACAGAGCTTGTCCAAATTGACAAGCCTGTGGTTAGTGAAACTAAGGTCAAGCCACCTGTGCCTTTCCATGTCCTACTGCCCTCTCCCAAACCCTCGGTCGACCCTGATATCGACCTACCGGACGTTATAACAAACAAGGTTGAGGCAGTAAAAAAGCCTATGAGCAAGAAGGTCAAGGGTAACCCTATTGTTGACGGCAAAGGTAAAAAGAATGCTCGACTTATATCGAGACTTACAAGGAATAAACCTAAACCTAGTGTTGATCAAAAGCCCATAGTCCTCAATGAAGACTCGAACTCTGATGTTGAGCGTTTCTTAGCTAGTGAGTACCCTTATTCCCAAGGTTTGTGCTCCGAGCCACCCTATGACTTTGTTTCTAATTTACCCCCTTGCCTAAAGAACAATCCTAGTTACCCAGGGATCAAGCTACCTAATGAAACCCTCGGTGATCTGAACAAACCCTTGACTGTTGGACAGTCATCATGCAACTAGTGTAATGTGTGGTTGGAACACTATTATACCGATGTTCCCTTATTACAGTCAAAAATCAAATCATTGGAAAACCAAGTTACAGTGTTGACTAGTGAAAGGGACAAGCTTCAAGCTAGTGATAAGAAGCAGAAAACCACTGGTTCCATCGTATTTAGGAATGTTGAATCGACTACAGCCTTGATCAATTCCAAACTGTTATGACCAAGTTGTCTGCTCATCATCCAGGTATGAATTTCGATATCAATTCTATTCTATGAATTGCTAGGATTAATATAATGAATTGAGTTTAGTTTTCAAATAGCTCTATCCATTGTTCGAAATGACTCTTTTATAGCCATATCAAAAATGGTTATGTTGTTCATCCTGTACATTGTTTTCATTTTTCTAAAATTAAATGAAGTTATGATTTGGTTACACGATTTGGTTGTGCCCAGTTTAGCAATTGATTGGTTTTCACTGGGTTTGATTCGTTTGTTTGTTGGTTTGAGTTAACGAAATCAATGGTGTTTGCTTTCACTTGGATTTTTTTTTTATCCAACCTGAACAGGAGGTTTTTACACTAAAATTAGGACATGGTTCTATTTTGATTTAACATGATGTTGTTGGCATTGGATATCAACGGCTCTGATTTAGTTCTTGTGATTTGATTGTTGAGACGATTTCATAGGATTGAATTGGCTTGATAAATACGATGTAGTCTATTAAATTGGAAAAACGACTCTGTTTTGTCAACATTTCGTTTGGATTTGGATTATATCTGACCTATGCAAAATATCTCTACGCCCGAATCATGAAACTGTTTTGATTCAAAACGACTATGTCAAACTCAAACTGTTCGATTCGCTCTTGTTTTGATTGGATTGTTGCATATCTTGAGTTAGCGCGATTGTTTTTATGAGTTGGATTCGTATCGAAAATAGACTTGACGTTGCTCTGTTGATTTTAATTTTCAAAACGAGTTTGTTAACTCAGATCGACTTATGTTATCTCTGTTGAATTCGTATGAGAAAGTTCGGTTAATAGTTCGTTTTGAAATGAATTCAAGTAATGATTTCATTGAATGTCTATCGATTTTGTCTGCCCCTAATTGGCAATAACAAACAATTGGACAAGTCCTATAGACCCTGTTATCAATCGATTGATTCCATTATGATTTCATTTGTGATAATTTACATACCAGTTTTGATTTGATTCGCTAATAACATGGATTGTTTGTTATGTTTAATATAGTGCGATCAATTTGAGAAAACGACCCTATTAATTTGGTTTGGATTCGAAGTGATTTTGTGGATAGATGAAGCAACTATTTGTGATTTCAATTGGTTGTGAAAACGATTTCATTACTGCTCGGTTATCCAATATGATTCTGTATACCCGAATTGGTGATAACATATGAAACAGAGTACATGCATCGTTGTAATCATTTGATTGATCTTAGTCTTGTTTGATCTCAAATTAGTATAACCAATTTAATTTGAATGATTCGTTTGTCTTTCAAATAGCAATTAGATACTTGTTAATAGTTTGAATGTATTTTCTAAGATTTGAATTGATTTTTTAATATGATTCTGTGTTTGATTTAGACCAGCTACAGAATCGCAGATTCTGTAGCTAGTCTTTAGAATTAAATTTTTATCAATTTCATCAACAAAATATCCTCTTAACTTGTCCATTTTTGTCCTATTTCAGGTACATTCTAATTGCATTGGGCATGTTGTGGCAGTCTAGGAGATATTTGTGTGATATAGTTTTTATTGTAGGTTGTTAGTTTAGTCAAACTTGGGATATTTTCCTAGATTTTCTGTAAACAGTTTTGATAACTTCCACAGGGATGTTTTACCCTATAGGAGGTCTTTAAATACTTATTATTTTTTGTAATAAGGGGCATCCTCACTTGTGGGAGAACCAGGCTATGGATTTATGATACAAACTGAGACGAGAGTTGATGTCTTGTAACAGCTTTCGCTTTCAATATATCAAACTTTTGTTTCAAGTTTATGCATGTCAGTTTGCAGTTGATTATAGACTACTTTAGCTATCATAATCTATTGCAGGATGATGTGATTTGATTAATGTGCTATCCATATCTGATCTCTTTCATTATTTTTAAAAGTACAACAATTACTTGGTTTTAGTTAATGAATCACAGATTTCTCTTCTTCGTTAATTGAATCATTTTGTATAGATCTTTGCACACAAATTTATCTAACTGTGAAGATTTATAAATCATAAGATTGTTGTAATTTTTATGTCTTGTTTGTCCTGTAATCATATTTGAAGAGCCCTGCAGATTTTTTGTTTATGAGAAGCTCTTGGAGAATCCAGTGCGGGTTTCCTCCCTCCGATCAGCTAAGACAATCATTACACACAGGAAAAACCTGGAGTGTTACTTTAGGTTAGTTTGTTTTTTAGTATTTAATAGTTAATTTGTTAGTGTAATTTAAGTAGTTTAGTTAGATATATGTGTAGTTTAGATTTGTAGTTAGAGTTAGTATTTTAGTTGTTTAGTTTAGATAGTTTTTTTATTCTATTTTTTTTTTTCATAAGATCGTAAAAAAATCAAAAAACAATAGCTCTCGGTGTCTTAGGACAAAATACAAATGATCTTTTCAGGTTTTCATTCAAATCTGTAAATTGTAAATATTGTACATTTTGTGAATAAGATTTATTTCTGTTAGTAGTTAGATATTTAATTTCTTAGAGTTAGCATAGTATTAGATAGTAGATTGTATGTAGAATAGTTAGATTTGTTTTAGTTTGTTTTAATAGTTGTTTTTAGTTATATTAGTTAATTTAGAGTAGTTTTCTTTTTGTTTTCTTAAGACTTAGATCGGCTAACGGAGCCGCTAAACCCGTCAGGGTGGGTTATCCCAAACGACTTGGGTTATTAGACAACCCCAGACCGGATCCACTCTCCCAGTTGACGGACAGTCATTTTCGCCCGTCGACAAACTTCCAACCTCTAATTGACTTCTGATGCTTGTGTTTTGAAGGCCAAAATTTTTATCATTATGTTCTATGTTAGGGTCAATCTGGCCTGCAGCTACTCAATCAAATTGTCATGCTAAGTGATTAGTCCTTTGCTTGTCTTTGAACTCTGGTAGAGAAACTCAAGGTTATATTGTAACTACTTAATTTGATGTTGATGACTAGCCCTGATTTGCTCAAAGTCTTGGTTCATCCTACTTCTGACAGTCTGCTCTATACTATATATCTCATTTTGCAATTTTTCTACCAAGAGTCATTTATGTTGCAATTGTTCGGTTAAATTTTCCACTGACCATTGATAGGCAGTGGAAAATCCCATAATGAACCTACAAATTCTTTTGCAAACTCTAAACCATCATGGTCTTTCCCTTCATACACCAATCTTTTCCTTTTAGTGATAAATCCATCCTTTTGGTGAGATTCTCTCTTCACGATAGATTTTTGTTTCTTGCTAAAAAAGAAATCTGAGGGAGGCATCTCTTCGAGAAAGATGGGAGTAATATCACCTACGAAAGTAAGTTTGTAACTAGGATTTATGAAGCTAGTCTGTAGAGGGGTTAATGATGTGATAGGAGAACTAATTTCGGTGGAAGGTTCTTGTCCTGTGGTATTCGAGGTGCAAGCAGGAGTAGTTGGTGTTGAATGAGGGACAATTTGTCCCAGATTCATGAAGGCTTCGAACCGAGCTAACACTTGTGGATCATTCAGTTCTTATAGTGATTCTCTTATTTTGTACTGAAATAACACTTCTAGGCCTTTTGGGACTTCCTCATCTTTGTGCTTGGTGGAGCAACTTGGATCAGATCATGTAGGCCTAGCTTCTTGTGAAGGAGGCATGGGTATTGACTCTCCTTGCAACATCTTTGGTAAACTATTTCATCTGTGTTTCTGAAAGCTGATGAAACCAGCTTGTTGGTCAGTGGGTAGAGTCTGGAATCTTCTTCGAAATTCCTCATAAGATCTAACTCCCCTGAAAATTTCATCATAAGGATAAGTATCATGGATGTATTGCTTCATGTTAAACTGAGCCCGATGATTTTCCACTATCTTATGTGGATCATTCTTCTTGAATTCGTTGTCAACTAATTTGACATCCTCCAGGGCTGCGGCCTCGAATTTAGAGTGACTAAAATCTAATAATGTGAACATGCCAAACTGAATGGGGAAAGTTGGCCAGACCTTTTTCTAAGTTGTTTTCAGCTCTTTATTGATACCTCCTGCTATTGTCTGGTATTTCACTTCTCTTCACACTATCCTGTCGAGTAAAAAATGTGGGAGGACATGAGGAGGAACAAAACAAATGAATACTCTGATCTAGGATAAATTCTCCTCAATGAACCAATCTACAAGCTTTCCTAAGATCCCCATAATCCTTTATGAAATCTAGGGAGGTGAGTGACCATAAATAACTATATGAATAGGCACTACAATGTTGTGACAGATTTTGTAAAAGAAATCTTTGGCATTCTCCTCCCATAATTTGGAGTGATAAAAATGAATTGGCTCAAAACTGGTCGGGGTCCAACTCCAGTTCATCAGGGGAAAAGGGGTCATGAAACAAATGGCATCCATAACATATGTCGACATGTAAAAAGGGGCAAGTTGTCCTTCTGATTTTGTTGATTTATAATCAACGATTTCCTTGGCCAAATTATCAGATAGCATTTTGGCCCAATTGAAGGTATAACCCTCAGCTACCTCGTTCATGATGGTTACCCACTCAACTGAGAAATTTGTAGGTTTATTCTTCCCAAACAGGCGAGAGAGCATCATGGCTACATACAACATATGATCATCTAAAGACATCATGGCGTACATACCATGAGCATCGGCTCTGAATTTTTATGGATGTCCCCACCAGGTCTTGACTATATCATGACCATTTCTAGCATATTGGGTGCATTCCTTTCTCTCAAACTCTAGAAGAAATGTGGCATTGTAATCGTATTTAGGAGTAGGGGAAATATTGTACATTAATTGTAGGTGTTCTGGTTGAAAAGATCTGATGGTGACCTGTTGGTGGTTGATGATGCTCCTAGTTTGGATGTCAACATGTTCCAAGGCCGAATTTATCATATCATTGTAGGGTATGATTCTTGGTCGTGCAGTGATCTTATGTAGTTATGATTGTGCTACATGTCTAATATTATCTATAAAGGATTCGTCATCTTCTTCGACAAAGTCATCTGGATAGTTAATGATCTCATGCTCTAGGACATCAAAAACCTTCATCCAAGTTTTAATGGCATCTACAACTCGTGGAATTGTGTCTGATAGAACATATGCGTTCATATTTGAATCATCACCCGATGCATCAAGATTCTTTGTAGATTTTTGTGGCACCATAATTCTCAAGGAAATAGAGATAGCTTACCTATGACAGGAAATTTGAAGTGCTTTACTCAAAAGTTCTATTGATGTTCGTATAGCTTTACTAGTGAAGAATTTATGAAACTTAATGGAATTCATTACCTAGTGATTCGCAATCCTTATTTGAAATCATTAACCTTAATCAATCATAAATGTCATTAATACTTTGACAGTTTGCATTCGGGAGTTTTGGATGTGATAGGGTGGAAATCTCCTGAAATTTGAATTCGCGGAGAAGTTAATCTTTGAGTAATCACTTTAAAATCTTAATTAATCTTGTTTAAAATGTTGTATTAACTTTAATTATTTTAGAATATTTTAGAATTTTGAACTTCAGAAGTTTTGAATATAGCACAAGAGAAATTTCCCAAAATTTGAAACTGCGAAGTAATTAATTAACTTTTAATCATGACTAATTAAAGTCGTTAGCCATTTTATTAATTCCCTGAAAACCCTTTTTACTTTTTGTAATCACTTTATTTCGATGCTTTGATAATACGAGGATTTTGAAATCAAAAACTCCCGAAGAGTAATCTCTTGGAGTGACGTGGCAGGGATGATGTCATTTTGATGACGTGTCAAGAAAAGAAAGGTGTCACGTGTCACTTGAAAATGTGTGAATCATTCGACGTAAATGTCAAAAATAAGTGCCACGTGTTAACTCAAGGAAATATTTTTAAAAGGAAACATGTCCTATGGCTCATGTCCTTAAGTTATTTAGGAAAATTCATGAGTGGATATCTTCGGGATTCAGAGTTTCAGGGTTTTCGTTGTTTGGGTTTGTTGGAATACACAAAGCGTGGAGATGTGAAGCGACTGTTAAAGGCTTTATTTTAAAACTCGGGTGACTTCAAAACTTTGGAGGTCATTAGGATCATTCGATCAAATTATATTTACGTATTGACGATGGATATCGTAAGAGCCTTATTGATAAATAACAACCAATGGATTTATTTTAAATTTAAAAGGCCGCTTTCTAAGTTTTTTTCTTTTTTGGGTAAAAACTTTTATTTCTAAGAGGTAAAATATATAAAGCTCAAAATTATGCATGTTCCAACATAGGCTCCATCTAGGGATTGTGGCTCCCTATGAGGTGTGAAAGAATAGTAGACCAAGTGCCTTTATTGGGTAAATGGAGTCATTATTTCTTTTTGAAAAACATGTTCCATTTTTATTTAAGAGTTAATCATACATAGAAAAACGAACTTAACCAAATCTCAAAAACCTTCAAAACATAGTTAATGATATATCTCAAGTTAGATTATTTAAAATTTCCTTTTATTAAAACTGATTTTAGAATTGTTTAAGATAATAAAAATAACTTTAACTGAAATATCAGTCTTCGACCGACTTCGTTTTCTTCAAGGTTAAGCATATGTAACAATTTATTTAGGGAATACCTAGTTGGTTCAGGCTGTAAATATCACCGGAAAGAGAACTAGATAACAAAGTGTAATATATGGATATGTATGACAGCCTTACAGATATCATAGATATTGCTTCACCACCAGTGATCCTGTTCAATACCCCAGTGAAGTTATCTACTTCTCCCATTGAATTTCCTTTCACCACTTCAATTATCACTTTTGCACTTTGTTGAGATGAGGGCAATCAATATATGAATTTCCTTTCATCATCTCTTTTGGACAAGATGGGGGAAATCAAATTATGAATTTCCTTTCACCATATGTCTTATATTTTAACATTTTGAAGTGGGGGCAATCAATCTGTATGTAACAATACAAGGGATGATATCTGTTAATTTTTTTTTTTTTTTTTTAAAGAAGGTCTGTCAATGATTCTAATAATACTTTGAAACTAACTTTGTTCCAATTTTCAATACACCTTCGCCTATAGGAAAAACATTTATGGGAATCTTAATTTTTCAAGGATCAACCATGAGCAAATTAGTCAATTTAAAGTCCGATAGAAGAGCTAAAATTATCAATATTAGCCTAGACATACTTTTTCATTTAAAATCAAAGGAACATAAATATTTTCACCTAATCTTGTTTTGAAAATATGTTTTTAAGTTCTGAGAGTCAAGGTGAGTTTCTTTCTTTCTAAGAAGACTAAGAAAGGATAAAGAAAATCTGAAATAGATAAGAACTTGTGGATAGGTAAAAATAACCAAATTGAGGATTTAGAGGACATGACACACAATATCTTAATCCTACACAAGTTTGTGTATTTAGTTCAGACTTCCTTCAATCTTATTTATTTTTATTTCATAGATAGATTTAGAATTTATCAACATGACATTTTAAGTTGTAATTTTACACCTCTCTAACTTTTAGTTCGGGTGATAGCATTATCATGAGAAAAACTTCCTTCACATTCATTTAAAAAAGAGTTTTTTTTTTAATTTATTTGAACTAGAAGGGTAGCAACTCATACCTCATTTTCCTTTTGAAATTTAAACAGGGAAGATCATTAATTTATCACATGTTTTGAGAGAAATCAAAGTTTGAAAAACGAGTGTCGAATTTTTATTCAACCTAACCTCTTGTTCAACAAGATCTGTTATGCAAGAGGAATAAAATGTAAAATGCAGAAAATCTTGTAGAATAATAGAGATGTTATGTGATACAAATGTTTTTATATTTTGTTTCAATGATATCAAGGAATCATAAAGTTATTGAAAATATTTACAACAAATGATCAAATGACTTGGGTAATTTACAAAGGGAT
>JASDQU010099625.1:2884-21288 GCA_032191745.1 Picea mariana
GGCGAACCCCGACCACACTAACTAAGATTTAGAGATTCTTGGGACTTGCCAACTTCTACCAAAGGTTCGTGTTGGGATTCTCCCATATTGCATGGGTCCTCAACCAAGTAACCAAGGGCGGTGGTAGGAAAAATTTCACATGGGGGAATGCACAAAAACAAGCATTTGATGATCCGAAGAATCGCTTGTGCTCAACTCCAATACTCTATGTTATCGCTCAATTTGTACATATTCCAAAGGAAAATGTTAAGGGAAGGAAAATTGGTGTAACATGAGGTTATCCTATCACTGTCACCTCAACAAGATACCTCTTTCTTTTTAGGGGTGATGGCCCAGGGGAGACATCCCCGATGACCTAGGGGTCTGAGAAGGTAAAGGTTAAAGTGTCTATAAAAGTATCCTCTCTCACAAGTCACATTGATAAGAAATTCCCAAGGTTTTGACCAATGAAGTAATGAAGTATTCAGATGTACCTGCCCAGAACAAAGCAACAAGAAAATATATCTTTTGCAAGCATGCCTTGCTGTTAGTACTTCATAAAACCATGGAACTTATCAATAAAAGCAATAGTTGATATATGATAAAGAAAACATAATTTTATAACAACAATGTTTATGAGATGATTTATTTACAATAAATGCCTTGAAAGAACTTCAAAATGACCCTAAATAATCACTCATTAATACCAAATTACTTGCATTTGTTAGAAGCAAATTAGGCAATGTATAAATCAACTTTACAATTGATTTTAGGTTCTATTAATGGTGCAATATATGGATGCAGATTTCTTTTGTAACAACAACAAGTAGGTTAGTATATTAGTCTATTCTAGGGTTAGGATAAGTTAGTAGAGAGATTGAGGTAAACGATTTGAGATTAGTTTTTATCAATCACTCAATTGCAAGGCTTAGATCAATGATTTTAGGGTAAATGGAGTCTCTTTTAGCAGTGGAAATCTTGAAGGATCAAATTTATAATAAGAGAGCTGGAGACAAGAAGCTCAATGATTGAAATGTTGGTATCCCAAGGCTTCAATCAATAAACCCTAGGGGGAAAATGGCTACTAGGAAGTAGGTAACCCTAGGACCTAGTAGTTCTTCTCCTTCTTTAGCTCAAATATGAAGTAGATGATGGTTAGATGAAGAAAAATATGCTAGGGTGTTTCAATTGCAAGGCCCTTAGCACAAATCTTCAAGAAAATAGGGTTTCTAGCATAATCTAGTAGGTGGAAGTTATTAAGGCAAGAACAATAACATGTGCTTTATCCTCCTAGGGTTTTAAGCTAGCAATTTCATAATCTTAGAATAAATACAAGAGAAATACACCACAACCATTCAATGAAGAAGAATCTCATAAAATTTACTTACATTCACCAAAAATGATCTAGCAATAGGCCTAGTTGAAGACTTCCACCAAGAAAAATGATAAAACACACCAAAAATAACCTCCTTTAAGAAGTGCGCACTAAATTTCAGCCAACAAACCCTAATTAGGGTGAAAATTTCAGACCTCACTTAAGTGTGAGTGAAATATGATCCAAAACAAGAGTGATTTTTCCCTTATTTATATAGTTACAAGGACCTTTAATTTACAAATTTGGTCAAAAAGGATGACATGGCCAATTTACATGTAATATCCAGTTTTTACATAAAAATGACAATTTAAACCCTAAATCAAGAAGAATAGGTGATGTCATACCCCTTTACGGTGACGTTAGGCCTCTCTGGTGAAACGTTGCCTCCAGGAGAAAAACGTTAGGCCTCCCAAGGCCTCTGTATCAAGCCACACGTGCCACTTGGCACATAATTGCCTCCAAAGTGTCCATCAAATGATGCCGATGTCAAGGATCACAGAGGTGACATCATGGTACTTTCAAGGCCAACATCATAGTAGGAGGGAAAGACCCCCCTGGGTCCAGGCCTGCTAGGCTATCTCTGGTGGAACGTCCTCCTCTCTCTCTGGTGCAAGCCTCTGACCTATATCTGCCCCTGACTGGGGTCTCAACATCCATCTGGTGGGATTTTATCCCTATGGAGGTCTGAACTAATAATATCGCCATCTGTACCTGTTTTTCGGGTGTGGCTCTGCAAAAAAAACAAGTACACCCTCAATGGGCTCATAAGTCACAAGGATCATAGCAATGTCAATCACATCTAATAATCAAGTTATCTAAACATGTGCATGAAATCCCCCTTTCCGAGACAAGTGCTCAAAGACGTTATGCTATTATACAAGACAGGTTTGGAGAGGACATCAGGAGGTCCTATTGGGATAATTCTTATTTGATGTGGGATGTTTCCAGGTGACGACAAATCCAAGCCATGTAAGTGGATGAGGTGGTGAGTGATTTTTAAGAAATGGGTGCAGTGATGATAGGGGAATGTATGGCTTACCTGTGGGTTCCTCTGAAGAGGGTGAGTTGCACCTTGTCATGGATGCAAATTTTTCCAAGCCCATTAAATGTCTTTTATCTTATTGCTTTTTATTTCAAGAGACTAGTTAGGAGACACTGCCTTGGCGTGGTGACCAATGGTGACAATGTTACACACAAGCATTTCACAGAGATGGGAAGGATGGCTCGTGATGAGACCCTCTTTCTCTTGGCTATGCCACCAAGATCCACTACCCTGGCATGGTGACCAACTGAATGGTAGTGTCATACCACTACATACCCATGGACCTAATAGGTTGGCTCATGATGAGATCCCCTATCCTCCAACTAGGTCTTGATTTATTATTTTTTATGGGTCCCTCTGTTTCCTGCTGAGAAGCCCTTTATTTCTTTCTCGGGGATCCATAAGCGAAGCATCTGAAGGTTTTGTTATTTTTGGATTTTATAGTTTTCCAACTACTTTTACCCTTTGGGCCTTTAGCCCCTTCTTCCCACAAACTAAGATACAACCCTTTGCTAGCTTGGAAAACCCAATGCCTGAACCAATGTATGGGATGGATGAGAGGAAATAGGATCAAAAGTGATAAGTATGGTGGGAATGGAAGATGAACTTTCATGAACTCACCCAGTGGAAAATAAAACCCTATGGGAACCAAATTGCTAAGGAATCCTATCATCCCCCCCAGGTGTGGATAATTGGAAATGCATAAGGTCCAAGAACATGTCATAAGTAAAATAATTAAATGCACATATTTGAATTTTTTTAGAATCAGAGTGACACATACCATGATACCCAGACTCATTACCTCATGGAGAAAGACCCACTATTGTTGAAGGACTAGGCTGATGGGATGGATGCTTCTACTGCTGAAAAGATGGAGGCACTAAAGAAGAAGGATGGGCTCTCTAAGGCTAGGCTCAAGTCAATATGGTTCTCTATACTGCATGTCTAGGACTTGTGGGCCTCGAGACATAATCTCCTTAGTTATCCCTAGGCTAAGGGATAACATTTGGCTTCAACTCGGGGACATGTGCTCACCATGGAGCGCATGAGAACCTAAACATATCTGGCATGACCTCTGACCTACTTGATCTCAAAGTTTTTTTTTAGTAATAATTTGGGGTGGTGATATCACCCCCGGATCATATATGGTACATAAAATGAAAGTAAGAAAGCATATATACAAATGGAAACACAACTACTCTAGCATGAAATGCAGATGGTATATACAATGAATGAAAATGTTTACCTACTTATCTGTACTTACCTATCATGCTGCTGGCGGGTAGTAACGCTTGATGTGTATAATGTTCATTGGTTACTTCAAAGATTCTCCTTCCATGGTCCCTCGATTAAAAGAGTTTTTCCCGCAGGGTTTATAATTGTGTAGGGACCTATCCATAGTCCATCCAATTTTTTGTGCATACAAGGTTTCTCCCTTCTCTTATACCATAACAATACTAGATCACCTTCGGTGAAATCCCTCTCCTTTGTCTTGTGATTGAAGGTGTTTT
Organism: Picea mariana; assembly: GCA_032191745.1. Taxonomy (NCBI): domain Eukaryota; kingdom Viridiplantae; phylum Streptophyta; class Pinopsida; order Pinales; family Pinaceae; genus Picea; species Picea mariana. The sequence continues at coordinate 6,792 of JASDQU010099625.1, forward strand.
TGATCTTTTCCTGGTTTCTTTTCATTTGGATTAGGGCGATTCTTCTAGATTTGTCCAATTCTATTAACTGGTTAATTCTCCCTTGGATTGCTTCTTCATCGGTGGTGTATTGATGAGAAAAACATAGGATGGGGATTTGGAGATTCACAGGAAGTTTGGCTTATAACCCATACACTAGCTAAAAAGGGGTCCTTACTGTTGAGGTCTTTGTTGTGATTCGATTTGCCCACATGACATATTTAATTTTTCTATCCCAAGACCTCTTGTTCTCTCCCACAACCTTCTTGATGATGTTCATAAGGTTCTTATTGCTCGATTATGCCAATCCATTTCCTTGTGGTTAATAATTGGAGGAATGAGATAGAACAATGCCATACTTGAAACAAATTATGCAAATGCAAGAGAACTGTAAGCTTTGGCATTATCTATGGTAATCTTGGACGGGACCCCAAATATCGTTATGATTCTTTCCTCCAAAAATTTCATGACTACCTCCTCAGTGGCCTTCTTTGTGGGAATAGACTCAACCCACCTGGTAAAATAGTCTGTGGCTGTCAAAATCCATCGGTATCCATTACTTGAATTGTCTTTAAATTCCCCAATAAAGTCCAACCCCCACTGTTGAAAAGGAGCTTCTACTACCATAGGTTTCAAAGGTTGTGCTGAGAGTTTTGGTTTACCAGTAAATTATTGGAAAGGTTGAAAAGATCAGATATATCAAAAAATAACGTTGGCCAATAGTATCCAACCCTTAGGATCTTGTGGGCAGTGGTACGGGCTACAAAATGTCCACCACAATGTCTAGAGTGTAATTCCTTCAACAATTTATCAACTTCTTCTTGGTTGACACATCTAAGGAGAAATCCATCAGGGTATTTCCAACCAAGGCCATTCTCGGTCAAACAATATTTCATATCCTTATGTCTCAAATACCTTCTTTTGTAGTCTACTAGGTGATCTGGGCACGATAAATTCTTAAGGTAGTATATTATATCAGAATACCATTCATCATGTTCTAATTCACTGACCACCATGTTTATTTGTTCACTTTCTCCCATTTGTAGGGCCTCTTGGTTGCTCTCAGTCAACGTCTGGGCCAAACCTTGTCCCTTTATAATATTGGTTGGTTTTATCTCTAAGTCATACTCTTGGATTTTGGAGATCCATTTTCCCCTAGTACCCATAAAATCTTGTTGCGACAATACATCCTTTACTTCCGGGTAAGGGACATAAGCCTTGATTTTATTATAACCCATGTAGTTTCTAAAGTTCTTAATGGATTTCACTAAGGTGTAATATTTTTTCTCAGTAATTGAATAGTTCATATTTGAATCCCTAAGGACTTTTCTCATGAAGGCGATAGGGTGTTCATGGTCGTCATTGTATTTTTTCAAGAAGACACTTGCAATGGTGTCCTGGGAGGCAAAAGAGAATATTATGAAATATCGTGAATAGTCAGGACTAATCAATACCGGGGCTTGGGAGATATCATATTTTATGTCTTAAAAGGATTTAATGGCTTTATCATCCCATCTGAAAACCGTATCCTTCTTTAGTAATGCACTCATGGGTTTTATTCTTTCGACAAAGTTTGGGACAAATCTTTGAATGAAATTTATTTTTCCGAAAAAGGATTATAGGGATTTTTTGTTAGTTGGGGGATGTACATCCTTGATAGACTAGAACCTTTTAGGGTCTATATAAATTCCCCCTTCAGAGGCTATGTGTTCCAAAATTTTCCATTTATCTATCCCAAAGACAAATTTCTTAAGGTTCAAGGAGATACCATACTTTCTACATCGCTCAAAAACAATTCTAAGGTGTGATTTGTGGTCTTTCCTATCTTTTGATATGACTGTGAGATCATATTGGTAAATTTCTATGATTTTTTGAATGAGATCCCTAAAGGAAAATCCCATTTCTCTCTGAAAGGTAGCACCGACATTCATAAGACCAAACCAAATTCTTAAGTACATAAATGTTCCCCATGGTGTGGTAAATGTTTTTTTAATATGGTCTTCTCTTTTGAGAAAGACTTGGTTGTATCCGGAAAATCCATCCAACATGGACATCATTAATTCCCCGGTAACCCTCTGTAACAAATGTTCCATATTTGGGAGGGGGTAGTTGTCTTTCAAGGATAGTTGGTTAAGGTTTCAGAAATCTACACACAAGAGGATATCACCACTTTTCTTTCGGACAACTACCAAATTTGACATCCATGACAAATATCTGATGCAAGATATGATGCCAACATCGACCATCTTTTGGAGTTCCTTTTGTATCGGGTTTGCCAGTTTTGGGTTGATATGTCTTAATTTTTGTCGGAAAGGTTTCTCTCCTTCTGTCAAAGGTATATCATGTTGGATAACATGACCCGTATAATCCTTTAATTTGTCATAATTCCAATCAAAGGTATCTTTGACTTATCTTATGAGGTCTAGAATTTCTATCCTTTCCTTTTCAGTAGTTCCTTTCCCTATTTTGATCATTCTTGGATCCATCTCTGTGCCAATGTTGAACTCTAGGGCTTCATCTGTTTGTTTGTTGGGATTCTTTCCTTTGAAAACATCATGTCTGTCAAAGAGGTGTTCTAAAGGGACACATCCTTTTGGAAAAGTGTTATTTTCAAGGTTAACCACATCTAGGTTCATGAAATCAGCCAGGAAGTTGACTTTTGAATCAATGAATTCTCTACTATTTTCCATCAATCTAATGATCTAGTCATCATCTTCAAAGACTTTCCAATGTTTAATGTTATCAGGGATCGATGGTATAAACAAGAATTTCATTTTTCATAGGTTTTGGAGTGGACCATCACAAGGTTGTAAGGTGGAAGCGAAGACAGCTAGGGCATCTTCCACATAATTTTCTTCTAGGGGAACTACTTTTATTGTCACCATTTCAAAATATTTTACAATGGATTGTGAAAATTCATGGTACCATTTTAGTCTCTCATTCTTAGCAGCAAAGTCTACTAACACTTGTGATACTATCAGGTATGATTCCCCTGCAACTCTTAGGTGTGTGACACCTTTGTCGATTTCCAAGTTGATACCTAGGATCAAAGATTCATATTAGACGACATTGTTTGTACAGTGATATTCAATTCTATAGGAATAATAGAAGGTCTCCTTGGATGGGGTTGTCAAGACAATACCTACCCCTATGCCAGAACTCGAATGAGCTTAATCAAAATCTAAAGTCCACATCCCTTTAGGTGTCTTGGTAGTTTTATCTTTCAAAATTACCTCTTGGATGAACCAATTCTCAATCCCATTGTTAACACAAAGGAGCTGATCATTAGGTTCACCAGGGGTCTCAATAAGGCATCCTGTAATGGGTTCTTTGTGAAGGGTAAATAATCCTCCTTCAAGGTGGGGTATGAAAGCTTCAGACCCTTGGTTTTGGAAACTTCCAGTCAAGTTTTCTATAAGCTCCTTATGGAGTATGATCCCACAATTTCTTAGAGCATCTATTACCAACACATCAATAGTAAAGGGAGCATCGAGGAAAGCATGGAAAGAAACATTCAGATCCTTAATAATGCCTCGTGTAAATCCTTCTTGTGTATTTGGTTGTGACATGATTAGACCTAATTGGTGCATGACCCTTTCGATTATAATATTACTAGGAGTATCTGGGTCAAATACACAGTTGTGGAAGAGGGAATCATTGACTTGGAGGGTAAAGTAAAAAGGTGCAGGTTCCCCATATTTCATTCCCATGCTCCCTACTTGGTAGATGAAAGGGGATTCCTCTTCAAGGTTATCATCCTCACAAATCTATGGTAGGGAGTATTCAAAATATTCATCCTCAGGTTTTCCAAATATGTCTTGAGTAGGTCCCATATCCTCAGGAGGCTCATTTTCTTGAGAAAATAAGGAGGCATCTTCCATGTTTGTGAAACCTGTGCTCCATTTTATATGGTAAGCACTATATTCTACCCTAAGGATATTTGGGAGGTTAGGATTTAGTTCTATCATGCTCTCATCATTTGCTTCCCATAAGGCATTATTGTTCAAGAGGTTAATCTGATGGATGGAATCATTGAACCTAAGGTTTTCCTCAATCTGAAAAGCAACCTCTTGTGCTTCTTCCAGGATTGAGGGTAATCGATGCTTGAGGGTGAACTGCAAAGTTCCCTCTAAGGAGTCTAGTTAATGCTGGATAATAACATGTTTTGGGTGAAAATTGGGTTGGAGTTTTCTAAGAAAAATATTGAACCTATCATTGAAATCCCTAATGCTCTCATTGGTTCCTTTTCAAACTTCGAGGTATTGAGAGTAGAAGGAAGATATACTTTCCCTTTTACACCATTTGTCTTTGAAAGCTCATTCTAGATCCTCAAGGGTTTTGAAGCTCTCACTTGGTTTTTTTTTAATCCAGGTTCTGGAAATCCCGATGAGTGAGCTTGGAAAGAGCCTCATAAAGGTGTCAGTGTGTTCTTCTCCAGATTGGTGAAATTCATACCCTTAACAAAACTTGGTCCAATGTGAGTTACCATAGGATCCTTCCTCTCCTAAGAATCTAGGTATCCAGGAATCAACCCCTTTGGGGAGATCATGTAATCCTCCTTGGGTGTTAGCTAAATCCAAAGGGCCAAAGATTTCTTTGTGAGACCATTTAGGAGGATTTACAGGGGTAATAGGAATTACAATAGTAGAAGAGAGAGTGTATTAACGTCCACTATAGGTTTTCATTTGTGAAGTCGCTAGATAATTTTCTTGAAATTATCAAAGGGATGAGGGGATCACCCTCAGTGGAGTCGCCATGTAAGCTTTGAAAAGTAAAGGATTTTGAGGAAAGGCTTACCGAGAAGTGTCATCTTTGAGGAGAATTGACTCATTGTTCCCCAACAACGCCACCAAAATGTTATCGATCAATTTGTACTTATTCCAAAGGAAAAGGTTAAGGGAAGGAAACTTTGCGTAACATGAGGGTATCCTATCAATGTCACCTCAACATGATATCTCTTTCTATTTAGGGTTGATAGCCTAGGGGAGATGTCCCTGTTGACCTGGGGGTCTGAGAAGGCAAAGGTTAAATTGTCTATAAAAGTATCCCATCTCACAAGTCACACTGATCAGAAAGTCCCAAGGTTTTGACCAATGAAGTAATGAAGTATTCATATGTACCTGCCCATAACAAAGCAACAAGAAAACATATCTTTTGCAAGTACGACTTGCTACTAGTACTTCATAAAACCATGGACTTTATCAATAAAATAAATAGTTGATATATGATGAAGAAAATATAATTTTATAACAACAATGTTTATGGGATGATTTATTCACAATAAATGCCTTGAAATAACTTCAAAATGACCCTAAATAATCACTCATTAATACCAAAGTACTAGCATTTGTCAGAAGCAAATTAGGTAGTGTATAAAGCAACTTTACAATTTCTTTTAGGTGCTTTTAATGCTTCATTAGATGGCTATATCTTAATTTTGTAACAAAAGCAAGTAGGTTAGTAGATTAGTCTATTCTAGGGTTAGAAGAAGTTAGTAGAGAGCTTGAGGTAAAATATTTGAGAGTAGTTTTTATCAATAACTCAATTGTAAGGCTTAGATCAGTGCTTTTAGGCTAAATGTAGTCTCTTTTAGCAACGAAAATCTTGAAGGATCAAATTGATAATAAGAGAGATAGAGATAATAAGGTCAATGATTGGAGTGTTGGTAGCCGAAGGCTTCAATCACTAAACGCTAGGGGGAAAATGGCTACTAGGAAGTAGGTAACCCTAGGCCCTAGTAGTTCTCCTCCTTCTTTAGCTCAAAGATGAAGTAGATGACAAATAGATGAAGAAAAATATGCTAGGGTGTTGCAATGGCAAGGCCCTTACCAAAAAGCTTCAAGAAAATAGGGTTTCTAGCATAATCTACTAGGTGAAAGTTATTAATGCAAGAACAATGACATGTGCTTTAGCCTCCTAGGGTTTTAAGCTAGAAATTTCATAATCTTAGAATAAATGCAAGATAAATACACCATAACCATTCAATGAAGAAGAATTGTAGAAAATTTACTTACATTCACCAAGAATCATCTAGCAATAGGCCTAGTTGAATACTTCCACCAAGAAAAATGCTAAAACACACCAAAAATAGCCTCCTTCAAGAAGTGGGCACTAAATTTCAGCCAACAAACCCTAATTAGGGCGCAAATTTCAGACCTCACTTAAGTGTGATTGAAAGATGATCCAAAATAAGAGTGATTTTTTCCTTATTTATACAGTTACAATGACCTTTAATTTACAAATTTGGTCAAAAAGGCCGACATGGCCAGTTTACATGTAATATCCATTTTTTACATAAAAATGACAATTTAAACCATAAATCAAGCAGAACATGTGACATCATTCCCCTTTAGGGTGATGTTAGGCCTCTCTGGTGAAATGTTGACCTCTAAGAGAAAAACATTAGGCCTCCCAAGGCCTCTAGATCAAGCCACACGTGCCACTTGGCACATAACTGCCTCCAAAGTGTCCATCAAATGTTAGTGACGTCAAGGGTCATAGAGGTGATGTCATGGGCCTTTCAAGGCCAACAAAATAGTAGGAGGGAAAGACCCCTCTAGGTCCAGGCCTGCCAGGCTGTCTCTGGTGGAACAGTCTCCTCTCTCTCTGGTGCAAGTCTTTGATCTGTCTCTGCCCCTGGCTGGGGCCTCAATGCCCATCTGTTGGGGATTTTATCCCTATGGAGGTCTGAACTAATCATCTCCCCATGTGTACCTATTCATCGGGTGTGGCCCTGCAATAACAACAAGTATGCCCTCCATGGGCTCATAAGTCATAGGGATCATAGCAATGCCAATCACATCTAATAATCAAGTTATCTAAACATGTGCATAAAATCCCCCTTTCCCAGAAAAGTGCTCAAAGATGTTATGCTATTTTACAAGATAGGTTTGGAGAGGACGTTAGGAGGTCCTATTGGGCTAATTCTCATTGGACATGGGATGTTTCCAGGTGAAGAAAAATCCAGGCCATATAAGTGGATGAGGTGGTGAGGGATGTTTGATCAATGGGTGCAGTGATGACATGGGAATGTATGGATTACCTGTGGGTGCCTATGAAGAGGGTGAGATGCACCTTGTCATGGATGCAAATGTTTCCAAGCCCATTCAATTCCTTTTATATTTTTATCTTATTGATTTTTCTTTCAAGAGACTAGTTAGGGGACACTTCCCTGACGTGGTGACTAGTGGTGACAATGTTACCCATAAGAATTTCACGGAGATGAGAAGGCTGGCTCGTGATGAGATCCAATTTCTCTTGGCTATGCCACCAAGAGCCACTACCATGACGTGGTGACCAGATGAATGGTAGTGTCTTACCGCTACATACCCATGGACCTAATAGGTTGGCTCGTGATGAGACCCTCTATCCTCCAACTAGGTCTTGATTTTATTATTTTATGGGTCCCTCTATTTCTTTCTGAGAAACCCTTTTTTTCTTTCTCAGGGATCCCTGGGCAAAGCATCTTAAGGTTATGTTATTTTTGGATTTTATCTTTTTCCAACTACTTTTACCCTCTGGGCCTTTAGCTCCTTCTTCCTATAGGGTAAGGTACAACCCTTTGCTAGCTTGGGAAACCCAATGCTCGAACCAATGTATGGGATGAATGAGAGGGAAAAGGATGAAAAGTGATAAGTATGGTGGGAATGGACGATGAAATTTCATGAACCCACCTAGTGGCAACTCAAACCCTATGGGAACCAACTTGCTAGGGCATCCTGTAATGCCCCCTAGGTGTGGAAAAGTGGAAAGGCATAAGGTCCAAGAACATGTCATAAGTAAAAGAACTAAATGCACATATTCAAATGTTTTGAGAATCAAAGTGACACATACCATGATACCCTAACTCATTACCTCATGGAGTAGACTCATTGCTTCTGAAGGACCAGACCAATGGGATGGATGTTGTTACTGCTAAAAAGATGGAGGCACCCAAGAAGAAGCATGGGCCCTCCAGGACCAGGCTCAAGTCAATATGGCTCTTGTTACTCCATGTGTAGGACCTCTGGGCCTTGAGACATAATCTCCTTAGTTATCCTTAGGCTAGGGGATAACACTCTCCTTACCTGATCTGCAACAACCATTCTATATTGAGACTGATGCCTCCGACTATGCTGTAGGCACAGTTCTCACTCAGCATGGTCATCCGATAACATACCATAGTGATACACTCTTAGATACTATCCATAAATACCCCACCTATGACAAAGAAATGTATTCCATTGTGTAAGCCTGTCGTCAATGGAAACATTACATTCTGGGAAAGGAGACAATCATCCACACTGATCAAAAGCCTCTGTAGTTCATATAGACATAGGGGAAGTTGTAGAACAATTTCCATCAAAAGTATTCCATATACCTACAACAGTTCCATCTCAGCATCAAGTATAAAACATGGAGCACAAATCATGTCATTGACTACCTCAGTTTCCCTCCCATTTCCGCACTCACCATAGTGCTCCATTCCTGTGAGCATGAGGCATTTGAGTGACCCCAACTTTATCAACATGACCGTGGCTTCACCACAACCTATCATCTCTTTGGTACAGGAGCGAATGTCACCAATTTTCACATCCAAAATGGACTGTTATGCCATCTAGGCCACCTCTGTGTTCCCACAAGAGAGTGTGCAAAGCTGATTTGGGAGGCTCACTACAGTCATATGGCATGACATTTTGGCATGTAGAAAACCATGGTTGTTCTACAAAAACACTTTTATTGTCTGAAACTTCGATAAGACGTCAACAAGTATATCATATATTTCACTTCCTATGCCATTTCCAAGCCAACCATAAAGAAGCAAGACTTATACACCACTCTTCCTACTCCCAAGAGGCATTGGGAATCCATCTTAATGGATTACATGTCTGTCCTTCCATCCACCAAGCACGACAATGATTTTTTGTTTGTGGTGGTTGATCAGTTTTCAAAGATGGCCATTATCAGAGCCTACAGGAAGAGCATCACAGAAACAGATACTGCCAAGCTATTCTTCGAACGGGTGTGGGTCCATTTTCGGATACCATAGACCATCACCTCAAATCGGGACAACAGGTTCCTCAACACATTTTGGTTGAGTCTCTGGTCATTGTTGGACACCAAGATCACTAAATCCACTTCTTTCCACCCCCAAACCGATGGCGAGACAGAGGTCATCAATCAGATGATTATGCACATCCTGCGCATGTACAACTCTAAGCATCCATGTACATGGCATGAGAGTCTTCCCTATGTTCAACACAATTACAATATGGCTCTCCATAGCTCCATCGACCATATCCAAGTTAAGGTGGGGTTGGGATTCCAACCCTTGGGTCCCATTGATGTTGCACTACCTCTTGCAACCACATAGGCATAATCTTCCCATGTTCAGTCTGAGGCTGACAAACAATCGGATTCATTGAGTGGATTCGACACATCTTCCAATAGGTCCATGAGATTTTGTAGAAAGCCAATGCTAAGTACAAGCAGTGCCATGATCAACACCAGGTATCACACCAATTTCAAGTGGGAGACAAGGTTTGGTTACATTTGTAGAAAGAGCGCCTTACAGGGTGCCATCGGAAGCTCCTCCCACTTCGCTATGGGTCTTACACTATCACCAAGGTTGTGGGTAGAAATTGTTTTGAGCTCAACGCTCCACCCTTCCTTGGATTTCACCCATTGTTCAATGTGGACCTCCTTCGAACATATTTTCCATCATTATTGGACACCTCAGAGATCCCAGAACAATTGACACCAATAGAGATCAACCCTGAATGCATGGAACAAACATCCACTGATCAAATAGTGGACACACATGTCAAGGGCACTCACCAACAAAGGATTCAAATTTATCGTGTTGTCAAGGCATGTCAACTCCTACACTAAGGAAAGTGGCTCACCCGGGGCCAAATTCAACAGAAGTTTCCTCACTTGATGGGGGCACTCAACACAATGGAGAACATTTCTTCCTAAGGGGGAAGGACTGATCCAAGTGGATATTACCGGCCACCCACCTATTCCAACTGGCTCATCTTGACAATTTTTAGTTCAAAACATTCTTCTGTAATTCTTTGTAATTGTGGGTTCTACACTTTTAGGGTTGTCTTAAGCCCTACAAAAATTCTAGGTGGAGATTGGTGGCCTCCCACCTAATCCAACTGGCTTAGTTTGGAAGTTTTCATGTCAATACATCTTTTTGTACTTCCAGGTTCGTTTTGGGGCCCTAAACAATGTTTTTTTGGCTTTCCATAGTTAAACTGTAGACTGAGTCAAATTTTGATAGCATAATGTGTAGTTCTCGAAAATACCTTTCCAACAGGTTATCAGGCGCCTAAAACAGAGGTCGTATGCAAAAGTTACAACACTAAGAAGTTGAGGTTCCAACTTACCCATCAAGGCCCACACAACTTTTGGCGTTTCATCTCCTAGGGTTAGGTTTTGGATTTATAGGGTTTTGTAATTCATGAATAATGTTAATAAGGCCTCTAGAGCCTCATTATAATAATTTTTATCAGATGAATGCACGTGGAAACCACATCTCTTCTTAGAGATAGCTACCACCATTCGAGCAAGTTGTTTTCAATTCTGCAGTTTTACAATTTCAACCTATTTTATTTATTCAATAGAAGTTATTGTTCACTAGATATCTGTTGTTGTTCTCTGTATCAAATTTTTTACTGCTACAAATTTGTATCATCTATTGCAACTTATCTTGTCTAGTGTCCTAAGAGGTTATTCTTGCATACTTTATCTTGGAAATTGTTATGTATATGCTGCAAAGTGTTCTTGTTCCAGGCATGTACTCAAACAACTTTATACCTCATCTAACTCCTTTGACCTAGAACAATTATCTGATGATAAATAAAGGGGGTAGTAGGCTTGGCTACTATACTTGCTATTTGACCCCTTGAGGTCACCAGGGAAGCCTCCCTTTTGGTGGACCTCTTCCATCACTAAAACAAGGGAATTCCCTACTAAGGTGATAGTGGAAGGTTCTTCCATAGTTACACAATATCTGAGAGCATTGTGTTGGGATTAGCACAAGTAAAAATCCTGCGATAACATAAACCATGACTGAGGTTGTTATAGAAGCTTCTAGAGGAGTACATGAAGAAAATACGTTTGAAAAATTGGAAAACACTTTAAAACTTGTGAATGAGGCTCAAGATAAAACCATATGGGATATAAATGAATTCCTATTATAATACATTCCTGCAGAGGTACCTGAAGGTGAAGCCAAGACTCCTAATTAGAAGGTACCTAAAGATAAAGAATAAGAGATAGAAATACCTCTAGAGGGAAGTAATGTGCTAGACTCTTTTGAAGTCCTTATATTAAGGGTTGATGTAATGAAATGGAGGATGGTTTTTGAGTCACTTGGATAAGTCATTATTTAATTTTGAGAACACCACCATATTATCCATAATATGAGGGAACAATAGAATGTGTTTTATGCCTAGACTAAGGACAATGAGAATATCTACTGACATAGAAGTAAGGCATTCAATAAGTTCGATGGGTCACTAAAGAGTTGAAAATAGAGGCACAACAATTGAAATGAGAGAAGCAATATATGTTTCATATATCTCATACAACCCTTTCTTCCAGGTACCCTTCACCTATATATGAGATATTTATAAAAGAGAAGTGGTCATCATTCCAAATATGATCTTTAGTCAAAGGTAATCCCTACAATGTTTTGATACCTAAACACTTTCTAAAACTATACTATGCTTTCCATGAGGAGGATTAGGAATTGTTGTGTGGATTATATCAACATGAATTTCTATTGAGTGCTCCAATAAGGTGTAAACTAAACATTTTATAGAGGATGTACAATTAAGAGCCTTTACCTCATTTAAAAGTTACCAGATCTAGTGGAGTAATTCTTTGTCCCCTTTGGAGTATACTGAATAACATTCCAATCTATAGGTGAGAGGGGAGCATCATGTTCCCCCTGCAGTGATAACAGAGCATCATATTTTCACAAGAAATCATGCCTTTCTCCTTTCCTTTGACAAACTCAAAGGAAAATTATTTCTAAGTGTGATAAATGAATATCACAAATGAGGTAGGAATCTCTACTTTATTGTCAATGAAGGTGGGATTTATTATCCTATAAGATAAGAAGAAGAGATCAATTTCCCTATCCCAACTTTGTTGTCTCCTTCGCTACATCCAAAATTTATATGGATTTCTTAAAGAAACATGGAACATCATGAATGGGTTTGAAATTTCACTTTCCACTCATATGGTGTCCCTCACCAGAGTATCAATGTCATTATTCTGGTGATAATTAATAAGAGACAACTCTTTGGGAGGATGTTGATCAAAGACTTGGTTATTATATAATGGGGGAACATGTTCATCCCATTTACAACTAGAGAAACAATAATCACAAGTACTTGTATATTGTCTCATCTAAATTTGATGATTAAATGAAGGATTACAAGGTTGCATGAGGACATGCACCAATTTCAATTAGGGGGGAGATGACGAGTCTTTATTTTGGTAATATTTTAACACTTTTTTCCTTCTCCAAGTCACCCTTTTTTCTTATCATTGATCCTTATTATTTATTATTTTGGTGCTTAATAATAAGATATATGATTGAAGGTAATCTTCATCACTTCCTTCCCTTAAGTATTCATTTTATTTTTGGTAAAACTTTGAAGGTGGTTGTGTATTCTATGCTTATCTTATGACTAATGATTTATGGGAAGGTCATTACATATCCACTATTGTGTTGGGTTGTTACAACTCATGCAAGTGGTTGCAACAAGACCCTAGATCATGAAGGTAGCATAATCAAAGACATGATGCTATAGATTTAGGAGACAAACCTTCAATACTTACTACGGAAATCTTTCGACAAGCTACCACAAATCACAAAGGTTGTTATGGATCACACCTTATTTCCTATGTTGGATAGTTTCAATATTAATATGTAGCTCTATTGAACACTAATTCAGAAAATCCTGAAAATTGATTATGCATTTGGTAGATGTATTTTTATGAGATTAATGAATTTTCATAACCACTTTAAAATATTTGATTCTCAAGATGGTTGGTATTTGTATTTTTTTTTATATTTATTACAAACCATTGTTAAATATAAAATGAGGTTATCACCTTTAAAAAAGACTAGTATACAACTTGATGAAGTTCAACCTATGAATAGTTGAATCTATTTTAATAATATAGAGAATTTTAAGTTTTACCTATTTGCATATGTTGTTGTAGATGTATTAAGTTGTTGATTTAATTCTACTAAAGGTTAATATTAGCACTCTATTCAAAGTAGTCATTATTTTTTTTTCTTACATTACTTTAGTTATTTATTTATGGTGTGTGTTTATTTTAGTTTGTTTTTTGTATGTGTTTACTCCAACTTCTATAGAATTTTAATAGTTTAGCCATTTGGTATAAGTATTCTATGTTTATGTTATGTGGATTTTCATTTAATTTATGCAAGTGTGTATGTTAGAATTTTAATAGTTTAGTCATCTGGTATAAGTATCTTATGTTTATGTTATGTGGATTTTCATTTAATTTATACAAGTGTATATGTTATTGTGGATTTTCATTTAATTTATGCAAGTATGTTTTTTTTTTTTATAAAGTATGAATGAGTTTGCAATTTAAGTTTAAAAACATAAATATAATTTTAATTTCCTGATTAATAATGCAATTTCCTTGCTTTAAAAGTAATATGAAAATCAACAATAAGGAGAGTTTGAGTCTTTGATCCAAATTGTTTTATCATCCAAAACATTTTGTAACATTGTAATACACTTGTAATTATTTTTTTCATTTAATTTTGTCTTTTTTGAAAAAATTGGAAGTGGAAACAAACCAATTGACGATTGACCTTCCAAAAGAAACACTTTAAAATAATGAAGACTGTAGATAAGAGAGAAATGAAGAGAGACAAGGTGAACTTGGGAAGTTTGCAGAGATTAAAGCTCGAAGTGTATAGCTTGCTTGAAGATTGATGGACAAAGGAATCAAGGAGCCTGCCCACTATGAGCGAAAGAATCTCTAAGTATAACAATTAGTTACTAAGGTTTTTGCACCATTTCCTCACGCTACATGAAAAATGCTTGCCTTAAAATATAATAATGGTCAAGCCATAAACCCACCATTTACCAATCAAACGTGTATATACAATACATAATATCTCATAAAATATTCTAATCCAAATCCATTAATGTTAAAAATAAAAATTCCTTTAAAACAAACACAATCCAAATAAACTTTATTAAATTTGAAATATTTCTTATTTTAATTAATATATTAAATTAAATAAACTTATTATTAAATTTCATAGTGAACATGATCCTTACATTAATTAAAATACCGATGTCAATGATGTCGTTCTTATGGAAAGGAGTTCCCATGATCTTGAAAACCAACTAAGAATCCTCAAGGATTTTTGCTACAATGTGGGTATGACTGTTAATATTGATAAGACTAAGGTTGTGATTATTAAATC
>JASDQU010099627.1:7073-19576 GCA_032191745.1 Picea mariana
TACCATGTCAGTCTTAGAAGTCCTTCAAACTTGCCCCACTCAGCGGAAATCATTACTTTCCACCTTGGGGTCAGTCGACCCCACGGATACTCAACTCATCACATTTGATCTCGACAGCGGAGAACCTTTCCTTCCTTCTCTAATCGCTTTTCAAATCCCAGTAAAAATTTGGAACATTACAGTTCATCGGTGCATCATCGATGAAGGTGCATCCACATGCATTATGTCCAAATCTGTATGGAAGAAACTTGGTTCCCCCGAACTCATCCCATCTTCCATTACCTTAAGAGCTTATGACGGACGACCATCGTCTCCTGAAGGGATCTTCCAAAATTTCCCCATTTAACTCGGGGGCAATACCATTCTCATCGACATTGAAGTTATCGATGCCCCACTCGATTATAATATCTTGTTCGTTCATAGCTACATGTACACTATGAAGGCAGTTGCCTCGTCCGTATTTCGAACGATGATGTTCCCCCATAACGGGAAGATCATTACCATTGACCAAGTCTCACATTACAAGCCTAACCCTTCTGCCAACATCGATAACATTCTCCCTCTCATACACACGAGTCATGATGCATACCCACTCATCGAAATGGGTCCCAGAATTTTCAAAGATCCATCATTGTTAGGAACTTACCATGGTGCACCACCGCTCCTTCATCCTTCCAACCAAGTATGCGTCATATCATACAATGGAACTGACATAGAGGATACCCTTCCTCCTAGGGAGGCTTCTATCATATATGACGTCCCACTAGTCATAGAGCTCCCCCCTCATGAGGCTCCTGCAAACTTGTCAACTCCACCAATTCACGATTTTACCTCTCCCCAAGGCCATATCCCAGTTTGGGAGACAGTTCCCCAAGCCATTACTCAAATCCCCTTCTTCTACCCTCCACCTGGTGTACAAGATTTCCAAGTAGACGAAACACTTACTCTCCCTAATATGGTGTTAGAAATTCCAGTTTGGTATTTACATCCCCCAGAGATGGTCCCTCAACCATCCCTTCCCCCCCAAACGAAAGGAATCTCAATGGCGATTCCCATACTCACTCCCACCATACCTTATACACCCCCACTCACTAACCTCCCTGCCACAGCTGGGGGTAGGCGAAAGAAGAAGGAGCCCACAGCTCCACTTCCCCCACGCATCCAACCTCCTTACGCGCTATGTGAGAAAGATGGACACCAAACCAACAACTGCCCATCTCTACCCGAGTTACAAAACCTGGTTCCACTCAATCAAACACCATTAACACTCACCACTGTAGAAAGTACTGCCGCTACCGCCCCTCACTCAAGTAGTAAAGGGCTGTGAACCAAATTCACTTGTGCCATATGTTCAGAATATGGCCATTATACACACCATTGCCCAGCACTACCGCGTTTCCGGAAGACATTAACCGCAGTAAGCCAAAGCTTCCAGAAGGAACCCAATTTAGCTACATCATCCCTACCAAAAATCACTGACATCCATTATGTCACGACTTCAGTCAATGAACGTATGAGATGCCCTTTCTCTCGATGTGAATCCTTAGATAATTTTACATACCAATGTCCTATGATCATTGAATACAAGCAACACCAATTGACCCTGATTCAAACCCTTGCGCCCCTTACAGAATCAATGGTTGACCTTACCTCATCACTAACGATTCTTCATATCATTTCTCCTGAACCCGAGGCACTCCTGACACCTCCATGGTTCTTCGATGACTTATCCAAGGATTCACCTCCAAATCCCCCCAATTCTCCCATTCATTTCCCTACGGAAATTTTACATCCAACTACCACTGGTACTCCTCAGTACTTCAATATTTGGTTTATGTCAAGCGAACCATTGCAATCTCATTGCGTCGTTCCCCTTCTTCATCATCAAGTGACAGCCACACGGCAACAGTCATTGATATCACTCTTTTAGATCCTTTGTATTCCCGCCAATTCCACTGTGATGAGGACATACTCGAAGAGTTAAACACCCTCGACTACCCATGGGATGTGCTACACCACAGAGTGCTCTTCTTTCCACAGGAAGCCTCCACGCCTCCTAACCAACACCCCATATATGCAGTCGAAACCAAGGATTTTATCCCATCAGGGCATATCGACTGGTTCAACAACCCCATTCCTACTCCTGATTCTTTTGAAGAAGGCAACATGGCCAACATTCCCCCGACCATCAAAATTGATATTTCCATAAAAAATGGAGTCGTCAAGGAAATCACCATTAGCGCCGCTTGTACTCTTCAAGAAATCACTGCCTATAAAGCCCTCTTCCAAGAATATCGAGATATTTTTGCCTGGTCATACAGATAAATGCCTGGCCTTGATCCCTCTATCATCGAACATCGCATCGACACCTGGCCTGACATTACACCAGTTCGTCAAAAACAACGACCACTACACCCATCCAAAGTAGCAGATATCAAAGCCGAGATTGACAAATTACGCACGGCTGGGTTCATCTACCCCATCGCCTATACATCATGGGTTTCCAACCCTGTACCTGTTAACAAAAACAGGGCACTATCCGCGTCTGCATGGACTTTTGCAATCTCAATCACGCATGTCCCAAAGACAACTTTCCAACGCCTTTCATCGATAAAATTATCGACGACTGCGCAGGCCACGAGGCTCTATCCTTCATGGACGGTTTCTCTGGTTATAATCAAATCCAAATCCACCCAGCCGATCAATAAAAAACTGCATTCACTACCCCTTGGGGTACTTTTGCATATCATGTCATGCCTTTTGTCTTATAGAATGAGGGCGCAACTTTCCAACGGGCTATGACATACATTTTTCATGATCTAGCTCATATCACCCTCGCATACTTGGACAATCTCACATCTCGATCCAAGAAACGTACCCAACATCTTGATGATTTACGGATCATCTTCCAATGGTGTCATCAGTACAACATCCGCTTGAACCCCCTCAAGTGTGTGTTCTGCGTCATTGCAGGGTGCCTCCTCGGATTCATCATTTCCCAAAGAGGTATTACCATGGACCCCCTCAAAGTCTAAGACATCACAAAAATTCCACCTCCCCAAAATTTACGTCAACTCCAGAGCCTACAAGGAAAAGCTAACTTTCTATGGCGATTTGTCCCAGACTACGCCACTTGAGCACACAGTTTCCTTTTCTTACGATGCCACGACATCCCATTTCACTGGGACGAACATGCCCAAAAAGAATTTGACGATCTTAAAACGACATTGTCTAACTCCCCTTTAATTAGTTCACCTGACTATGATCACAACTATATCCTCTACATATTAGCAGCAACTGTCTCAGTAGCAGGAGTTCTCATTCAAATCGGCGATGACGATTGTGAGCATGTCATTTACTATGTTAGTAAAAACCTCTCAGGGCCACCCTTGAAGTATAAACACGAAGAGAAACTAGCCCTTGCAGTCGTCCTCGCAGTCCAGAAACTGCATCATTACATTCTGCTTCGGACGACTAAGTTCGTCGCAGATTCCAACCCTATTCAATACTTTCTTAGCCATCGGAAAATTAATGGCAAATTTGCCCAAAGGATCGTTATCATTTAGGAGTACGATCTTGAATTTTCAACACCCAAGAGCAAGAAAGCTCTCGTCCTCGCCGAACTTATCACATCCTTCCCCTCTGATACTACCAGTTCCCCCGTCAATACCAACTTCCCCGATGAACATCTCTTTTACATCACTTTGGATGATCCTTGGTACGGCAACCTCCTCGTCTACCTCCAAACCCAAAAGTTAGATAACCACCTCTCACGAGATCATTGTCGTCGTATTCGCCACCAAGCCCCCCGCTATCTCCTCATTGGAGATATATTATATCGGCAAGGGGTCGACACCATACTTCGTCGATGCTTGACTATTGACGAGGCTAATAGAGTCTTGAATGCCTGCCATAGCGGCGCATGTGGGGGCCATCTTTCAGGAATGTCTACTGCTCAGAAAATCATCCGAGCAGGTTATTTTTGGCCTACATTGTTTCATGATTGCATTCATGCTATGAATCGATGCAAGAAATGTCAGCTTTATGCAAACAAAGCATGAGCACCACCTGCTCTTCTCCACCCAATCATTACTACAGGCCCCTTTTGTAAATGGGGCATCGACTTCATGACTTGTAATCCTCCATCCAGCAATGGACACAAATACATTGTTGTCGCAGTCAATTACTTCACAAAATGGGTTGAAGCCATGCCCACCTTCAACAATACCACTGACACTACAGCGCGTTTCTTCTTTAATCACGTCATATCCTATTTTGGAGTACCACTCCAACTAGTTTTCGATCATGGGAAACATTTCGAGAATGAGATTTTCGTCGAACTCTCTTCTCGGTTAGAATTCTCCCATGAGTTTGCCTCACCATATTACCCTCAGTCTAATGGACAGGTCAAAGCACTTAACAAGGTCCTCAAGACCATGTTACAACGCACAGTTAATAAACATAAGAACAATTGGCATCATATGTTATTTTCCACGCTATGGTCTTACTGTACGGTCGTGAAAATGGCCACTGGTTTCACACCATTTCATCTAGTCCATGGGTTTGAGGCCACTCTTCCCATCGAGTGCGAAATTCCCACCTTACACACCGCAATTGAGCTATTACCCAACACTGCTCCAATGGAGCAGCACTTGTTGAACTTAGAGTCCCTGGATGAAGATCGTCGATCTTCATTACAGAACAATGAGGTAGCCAAAAAATGGTCAAAGGCCACCTTTGATCACCATGTCAACCTTCGCTCATTTCACAAAGGCGACCTCATCCTTTCTTACGACATCACTCATGATACCCTTGGTCATGGAAAATTCGAGTCACTATGGCATGGCCCCTACATTATCCAACATTGCCTCACCAAAGGTGCATACATCCTAGCCTCTCCCGAAGGCCTCTCTCTCAAAGAACCTGTCAATGGGTTAATTAAATAAATTTTATGCCTAAGCTTAGCCATTCTACTTTAGGTTATTTCTTTTATATTGTTTTTAATCTTTTTTCCATCCCTCATGTCTAAACTATCATTTTTTCTATTGACAGATGCTTCCTCCACCAGCCTACCACATCGGTTACACCGACGGCACCAGCCGTTGGACACAAAATCTCGCTTCGGCAGCTTGGGCCCTCTATACCCCCTCACATGAACTGCTCCACTCTAGCGGCATATGTTTGGGTTCAGCAACCAACAACCAAGCTAAATACAATGTCGTCATTGGCCTCCTTGCTGATGCCCAGCATCATCATATTTGTCACCTTAGCGTCTTTCTTGACTCTCAACTAGTCGTCCTCTAGCTCAACAATGTGTACCGTGTCGATGATCCTTGTCTCTTTCGCAAATACCTACAAGTTAAACTTTTATCTCAACATTTTGATTTCATTACATTCACACATATTCCAAGACAATTGAATCAAATTACAGATAACTTAGCTAACATTATGTTAGATTGGCATATATCACATCAAGATACCTCTACACACACATGAACCATCAAGAACCTGTCACAGCATATATAGATTAGACATCATCAACACATTAAAAAACACATGTAAACATCACATAGACCCCAAAATGTATACTCATATATAGATAAATCAGTCCACAATGCCATCAAAATGTTTACGTACAAATATACAAACATCCGTAGGCCAGTGAAGCACCTCGGTACAAAATTGGTGCCACTACACCAAAATGGGCTCACCAGCCTATATACAAAATACAAAAATACATAGAGCGACACTCAAGGTGCCTCTAGATCACCACCTCCTACCCCTCCCTCAGGCCATGGTCCCCCACCCACTACTGGTCCCTCCGAACCAGGAGGTAACCGTCCAGTCATCGCAGCACCTACTACTGTTGCTCGTCGTACCATGGCCCGCCACATAAATAGAACCCCCACACACTACTCCAGGATTCCCTCATCCTGGATACGCGACCACATGCCCTCAGGCATGCCCTATAGCACTACCTCCAGGCGGCGGTGAATATCCTCAAAATCTCCCCTGGCCTCCTCTAAAGGAGCATGCGATGGCCTGGCACGAGGGTCATCAAAACAACATCTCCTCGCTGCTCTCTCGTCATCAGCCGGTCTCGCCTTGACGTCCTCACGCCATCATCTCTCTCCTACCCGTGGCCCTCCCCATGGTGGTCTCCCAAGCTCCTGGCGAGCCGATGCTCTCATCAGCTCAACGTCGTGCCTGCAAGGTCCCGCATCTGCACATACAAAACAACCAAATGATAGTATCAACTTCTATACAAAAATACATATGTCATGCTATCTCAAAAATCAACATATCAAACTCATAAACATACCTCGGTGATCAAACACCTCCCCTGGAGGTAACACCATGTCTGGATCACCCCAGAAGTCAACACCAGCGTATGGATACTGCAATATAACCTGTGGCATCTTCCACCACACCTGTGCCACCTCAGCCATGAAAATATGGCCGCCCTCACCACCACCGTGGTGAACCAAAATTGTCGACCACCGCCTCAGTCGCGGCTATCGCGCACCAGGAGTGCCCAATAAAATCTTAGGGCGCAACATCGGCACCCTCTCCAAAAACCAGGCCACCAAGATGGACCCAAAGGCAAAGTCCCCTGAGTCTGTAGACCGACATCTATCCAACTTCCATACCATCCTGGCATGCAGCGTCAACCCCCAGGCAAAGTGCTCCCCGACCAGTACCCTCCCCATAACCCTCAGCTGACCACCACTGATTCGTTGAGTCGTAAGGGACCCATACACCCTCACAATCATCGCTGCTACATAGCGATGAGCTAGAGCATCCATCGCCCTAATACTCACGATGGAGCCCAACATGTAGTTCTCCCTCGAACAGTACCTCCAGCCCAAGGTTGCTAATGACACGTCTGCAGGTAACTCTGACTCCACTGGTAGGGGTGTTCCTCGAAAAGGGAGCCCAGTCATAAAGTATATGTCCTTCACCGCAATGAAGGAGATCTACTCTCCCCACACCATAAAGCAATGCAGTTCTGGACTCCACAATCCAAATCAAAAACTGCATGAGATACTCTTGCACCCATATCAACGGGCACTCGAAGAACTTTAGAAGCCCACAGGCTGCCAAAGTGGTACGAACCCCCAGATCCTCAATAGCCACGACATCCCTCAGCTGTGACCAGTCTCGCTCTCGCCACCAGACTGGCATCGTGCACAATGATCGCCTGCAACCACATAATACAGTCCTCAGTCATCCATATTGACCATAAAACACACTAAAATCTCCAATAAAGATAAGTTTTGCACCCATCAACCTTGCCCCCAAGGCGCAGTTGTTTAACCCACAGGCACGCATATATGTGTGGTTGTTTAAACCCATAGGCGCGCACATATGTGCACCTGTTTACCCCACAGGCGTGCATGCAGGCATGCCTGTCCATCCCACAGGTGCGCATACGTGCGTGCCTGCCCACCCTACAGAGGCGCCTCCATGCGCCCCTGTCACAAACACAGGCATGCATCCAGCACGCCTGTCCACTACACAGTTGCGCACCCATGCACAGTTGTGCAGCAAACAGGTGAGCACCTTTGTCCCCCATAAGGGCACACCCATGCGCGGCTATCCGGATAACAGGCACGCATGCGTGCGTGCATATTTCCAGATCGCCCGTGCACTGTGGGGCCCACACCCATAAAACCCTTTGTACAGCCCTCCATACAGGCCCTACCCATAAATGGAAAACCTACTTCTATGCAGGACGATAAGATTACTAACCTGAAGCTCACTAGTCCTGAATCAGCTGCCTCGTTCTCCCAGTATCTCCAAATCTCCTCTGAATACCTCTCGTCCAGTCACTCTGGCAGCAAGTACAAATGAGGTGGCAATGTGGGCCCTACAACTATATATAGGCCTTTCCGCCAAACTTCCAATCACCATTCTGAGAGCTCTGGGTGTCTATTTTTCAATCCATCTTCAGCCATGGAATCAGCATCCCGTCATCTACATCAAGACAGTCCCCGAGCCACTTTTTGTCCTTAGCCCTCGGGGCGCCATTTTTCATACCCTATCTAGGTATGCATGCTCATGTTCAAAATTATCAAATAGATGCTTGTATGTTCAATTCTCTTCAGATATTGTTCACGTCAGGTATTTGGTTTTCATGTGTGCAGGTACTAGGTCATCATACATCAACGCAACCCCTTCAGGTATATAATCAACACTGTCATGTAATCATTCCCTCTAAATCTCAATTGCATCTCCAGTCACACCCTCTAACATTTGCCTCTAGGATCCCCATCTTCGGCTCTGCAATACCAACACCTCCATTGCCTCTCAGGTACTGTCACCCGGTAGCACTCTCCCCCACATGAGTTGTCCCATTCATAGCACCCTTTTGCACTTTGACACTCATGTTGTTGTTTTTCAACCCTTTAAGGATGGGAGTCTCGATAGTTTTACATCATGTCGCGAATCAGCCACATACACCTTCTCCTCATTTTGCTAGCTTTCCCAATGGAATCCCAGATTATCTCTTCAAGGTTCTATTTTGACTGCACCTCCACGGTATCATGAACCATCCATTTCATCCACAATCAGATTGCCCATCTGCAAATTTCCCTGCATTTCATCTACCTCATACAGAAACCCACCCATGGGGCCCCCACCCTCCACCAATTCACTGAGCAAATTGTACCCTAACCGTCCCAACCATATTGCATTGGGGCACCCATTTCTGTATTTGTACACTCATCCAAAATTATTCTTTATTTATTTGGTACATTGTAAAAAGCCTTTGTTTCCAGCATTTACATATCCTTTTTTTGTCACCTTTGATGACCTTCTTCCCTTTTTTGGAAAAACGCAACCCATGTCTCTCTTGGTTGGGGCACTCCTTATCATCTACCCCTGTTGACATCATCCATATACTCTGAGTATCCCACAGGCCACTTACCTCTGCCCTCTGAGTTTGTTCACTTTGTCCCGCCTCTGGCACAACTTATCCCACGTCTTGTTGTCTCCATGACACTCGACCTAGTTGAACGGTTGCAACCACTTATACTTCACATATACCCCCAACCAAGGGCAGTATTGAKTCTTTGTACATCTTGACTTCGTCCATGTACCTCCTCYAGTTCCTAACCTCACCTAGTAGATTTCACGAAGCCCTTTGCTTCTTGGAGTCGCGTCCCCCTTTTTGTCGACATCAGCATAGTTTCCAGAAGGGTGATAGTATCTTGACTCTCATTACCCTTCCAATGAGAGGTCTCGGACGGCACAGGGAGAACCACAATTTCTCCCTACTATCGTTGACCCCCATAACATTCGACTTCAACACTTTCTCATGTTACGGTGGGTCTTACTTTGCGACTATTGCAGTTATTTCTTATATTTGTCGAAGACCTATGAACTTGGCTGGGCTATCAATGCCTACAAAATCCATGATATTTCTTACAGATATCACTGCCTATTGTTCAGAGTATTTTCCTCCGAAAAATTGTCTTATGTCTTTATCACGACCGCCCCCGAGGTCGCTGCAATTGTCTACATCAACACCAAATTCCTTTTTGAGTTACATGACACGAGCATGGGGCATGCCTGCCTCGTTTGTACATAGTTTATTTTTACACACCTTATGGAAGGTTGGGTTCTACAGGTTCCCTTCTCCCTCCAACAGGTAACTCTTGACACTCCCACTATCGCTCTCTCTTACAATGGCACTCTCAGTAGAAGAAACATTAATGAATTTCGGCTATACGTATGCTCCTAACCTCATCCATCAGGGGGCATCTGTTATCACTGAAATTTCGTCCGCAAATGGTTACAAGAATCCAGCATCGTCAAACAGTTATGAGGTCACCCATGGACCAAAATTACCACAAAAGCATTTCCAAAAAGGGTCAAAAACTATACAACCAGTGATAAAATTAAAGTGCGCTATGACTACACAGGGCGCACGCGCACATGCCCAAAACAGAAATGCAAGAAAAACACACATGCGCCCGATGCGCGACTGTGGTCGTTAAAAGCTGCCCACATCTGAGAACGGCACATTTATGAAATTGGTCGGCCTCCCACCCACTTCTAGTTCAACTTTCAAGTTGATTTGACACTCAAATCTAGACTTGATCTGACTGGGTGGCTAGTCAAAGACCTAAAAATGCCCTAATTAGCCTCTTTTCACACTACAAGTTAGTTGCACAATACCTCAAAGAGGTGCTATAAAACAAGGCCATGGGTGCACTTCATTTTTAAGGAATTCAATAGCAAAGTTATGTTGCTACTATTCTCTTCAGGAATCCTCTATTCTCATCAAGAGTATACTAGCACCATTACATTGGGCAATCCATCTCACCCCTTGAGTGGATTAGCTTGGAATTCTTTCACCATTTTCATTCAAAGTTGTAAAAAGAGATTATTTGTGGGGGTCCAAGAGCCCTCCCTTGGAGGAAGAAGGGACTCATATTCCTCTTTCTTCTTGGTGTTTTCTTTCACTGATATAAACCTTGCCATTGGTGACATGAGTCTCATTGTTTTTTTGTTCTTATGTCCTTATGCTCAAATAGTTTAGTTGTTATTTTATTTTTTAGTTTAATTCTTAGTTGTTCTTTTATATTTCTTTCTCTAACCTTTTTCCTTTACAATTGTCATGCTTAGCAAACCCAACTAAGCTTGTAAGCACCTATGTTTTGCTCATCTAGGTGGCAAAAGAGGCGCAACAATTGCCAAGATTGAGGTTCCTCAAGCACAAAGAGGTAGAATATCACTTTTGGAGATGCCTTTGACAATGACAAGGGTGGTGAGGGACAATGACTACCTTTATTTGTCATTTCCACCATGTGGATTTTGTACTTTGAGACCTAGTTACCATTTATGTTTGGTACATTTGACAATTAAATACTATAATATTTTTATTAAAAAGATTACTATTTTTTTTTACAATAACGGTTGGACATTTTGTATTAAAACGAGGGAGAGACCTCAGAAAAAGATACATCAGCCTTTCATGGAAGGTCTAAAGATGGTAGTGACAAAACCCAGCATATAGTAGAAAAATTACATAAAGGGTACTATTAAAATGAACCCAGATACATACTAACATCACTAGAATATGGCTAAATAGACAAACTGAGAGATATATAGATGGAGCAGCACGAGCAGACCCGCTAGAACCAAATCCATTTAAAGACCAAAGATAAGACGAGAACCACCACGTGGTCATCGACATGTTTTCCACCATAGAATTCATATAGATCTGATCCATGGGAAGCAACATGCGAGCTCGAACATAACTAGGGGATGGGGATAAAACTAGAAATTGAATCATTGAGAAGGTAAGATCCCAAAGGGAGGGTCGAGCCCGCATTTGCAAGTTTTTCTACCTTCGAGTTGTGAGTCTGAAGGATGCGATAAAATTTATAAGAAGAAAACTGGGATAGTAAACCTTTTATTCTTAATATCATCCTGTCCATAGTGCAGGAAGGGGGAGCCTTGGAGGAGTTAAGGGATCAAATGAGGATCCAAGAATCACCTAAAATGTCCACCTCCTTTATGTTTAGAGAAAGAGGGAGCTTAATACCCTAAAAACAAGCAAGGGCATATTCCATGTTGTTTGAAGTTGTACCAAGTACCCAAGCGAATTTTTCCTTTTTATTTCCTCCAGGATTAAAAAATGATCCCCCCACACCTGCCGCCCTAAAAATTGCTTTAGCGGCTCCATCAAAAAATAGACAATTATGCGTGGACTCTTTCCGCCAACTTGAAAACTACAGTGGATCAAGATGAATTTCCCAATGATGTCGAACAATTGAATGAGGAGAGGGCAAGGGGGGAAGAGAGAGGTTCAGATCGGCAAGCCATTATTCTTCTTGAGGAGATAGATTCGAAGAAGATAGATAATGAGGAGGATTGGCGGAGAGAGCACATTTTTTGACTTGCGAGGGAGAGCTATCAATGTTCTAGAAGATGAGGAGGTTGCGGGCTAACCAAATTTTCCAAAGAATGAATTTAGGAAGAGAAGACCAGATCTAGCCAATGATGGAGTGGCGAGGAAAGGGGGATGGATAGGCTTTCCCCCGGTTACAAAAAAATACCCCCACTGAGTCAAGAAGAACAACATTAGGAGAAAGAGAGAGGAGGGAAAGATGCCAGACTTATTTGACAAACTCGCAATCTAGGAGAAGGTGCTTGGTACTTTCACTGTTCTTCTTAGCATAAAAAATTGAATTTAGGGGGGGAATTGTGTTGACGAGCGAAATTGTCCGTCCGTCAGTTGAGAGAGTGGAACCGGTCCGGGGTTGTCTAAATAACCCAAGCCGTTTGGAATGAACCACCCTGACGAGTTTAACGGCTTCGTTGGCCGCTCTAAGGTCTTTTAAGAAAACCAAAGAGAAACTAATCTAAACTAACTAAAACTAAAACTAACTAAAACAATCTAACTAAAATTAAAAAGGAACTAAACTAACTAACTAAAAACAAACAAACTAATTATTACACTAATCTAATTAAAACAAACTACTAAATAAACT
>JASDQU010099628.1:1328-15610 GCA_032191745.1 Picea mariana
AAAAAAAAAAAAAAAAAAAAAAAAATACCCATTTTTGCATGACGTGTCGGTTGTTGTTGACTTAATGACGAGGGCGTTACACCCAATCCGTCCAAGACGAAGCATGTCCGGTAATGAAAGAAAGGTTAAACATGATGCTAAAACTTGAAGAAGAAAGGGAAAAAGATAAGTTGAACTTGAATCAACACCAAGAAATAATTAAAAAATGGTTCGATAAATCAAATGTAGGAAACAAAGATTTTCAAGAAGGAGACCTTGTTCTCAAGTGGGACAAAGTGAATGAACTTAAAAGAAAACACACCAAAGTCCATAAACTATGGCTAGGACCCTATCTGATCCACTAGAAAACTGGTCCTAGGAATTTGAGACTCAAAACATTACAGGGAGATGAGGAGGAACTCCTTGTAAATAGCCAAATACTAAAGAAATACTTCTCTTGATCACCTATGGTGATGTAGCTATGTACATAGTAGTTTTTCATTTGTAGTTTTTATTTTATTTTTCTTTTCAAAAGTATGACCTTTGTTTGTGTTTGTTCTTTCCTTTTTTTCACCTTTCTACTTTACAATAACACCCTCCCACTGTCTATTACTATGGACCATTCGTTCTTTCGCAATGGGGACCCGAGACCTTTAGACCTGTGTAAGCACCCTCTCCAGCAAGTACCTTTCTATTAGTGACTGTCTAACTGATCAAAGATCCAATTTTATCCTCGTTAACAAATGGTAGTACAGAAAAGAGAAACTTGTTCATCTGTACCAAAAGAAGATCTTCTAAGCTTCAAATTTTGTACCTTTCAATAGTTTCCATCTATTATTCACTCTTATGTGACCACTCTCGGGTCTCGTTGATGTTCCTTTCAAGTTTCCTAAAATATATTGAATTCATTATCTTCCACATAAATCCAGTGTCTTTGCCCATTATTTCCCAATTTAAAAATGTATTGGTGATTCATGTTTACAGACCCACGAAGACAATTTGTTGACTGACACTAGCAAATCAAAGTAACTCTTATATCACCCCACTTCTTATTTATCGTCACCTATATTGTAGTCACAATATCTAAATTTAGAATCTAAAAGGTGGATTCAAAAGTATAATTATGAGGAAGTTCAAAACACTATGAGAAGCATGGGAAGTACAAGTAAACTCGTCAGGGCTATGGATGCTCGCTGGCAGCGGGGACATGCTCATATGATACCAAGGCATCTTCGTCAGGGATATGGACACTCGCTGGCAATAGGGCCATGCTTGTATGATAACGAGGCATCTTCGTCGAGGCTATGGACACTCGCTGGCAGTGAAGCAATGCCGGGAAAGAGAGGTGAAGAAAACACTTCGGTATACAACAACTAAATTAATGTTTTCTTCATGGTGTCACTCTCATAATTTTTCTATGGATTTATGAAGTTTCCAAAAACGATCACTCGAATTATGTGGAAGGTCATTGATAACAGGTTTTTCTTTATTTCTTACATACAAACCATTGAATGTGGGGTCCTTAAGCTAAGTACTGAATGGAATTTTAAAAGGTAAATTTTGCTTCGATCTAATTGAAGTCACTCTATGTTTTTGGAACCTAGAGATAACTGGTACTTCCAAGTAAGTCGTCATTTGTTGTGGGTCATTTCACACAACACCCCAATCTTTTAAATTTTATGGGTCCCTAAATTTTTTTTCTCTTTTTCTTTTGTGCCTATATTTTACCCTATAAGACCTGCATCCTTACTTCGCTAAAACAACCCAATATTAACCCAAATATATTTCAGGATTGTGTTCGTCGGAGTCCCCTTTTCACGCATTAAATTAAACTCTGATATTTGCATTTCGATGACTTTGGATCTCACATTGTTTTCCTTTCATAGAGCCCTAAGTATCATTGTGACTTGTCAAATGACCACCTCCCCAACTGGCATCCCAAGATTGGACTGTTGACTTCCCATTTTATCATTCTCCAATGAGTTGTTTTTATTTCTTTTGGGACATAACAATGTTTCTAAAGTATCGGAGGAATATTACCTTCGATACCATCCTCGTCGGGAGCCTTTTTAATCCTCATCTTATCGAACTCCAACGAGAAAACTCTGATGGCTTCTTGAACCTTCTCGTGCATGTATCCCACACATTTTTCTAGGCCGAAAGAATATTCTTTGATACCATTTCTGTCAGAGCTCAAGTGTTTCCCCATTTTTCAAACCTCCGACAACCATGTTCTAAAATCTTATAAAGCACATAGTTTAATGCGCATTTCTAAAAAACAACAAATATTATGTCGATACCTTCCCCTCGGGTTTTAGTTTCTCCCTCATCTTGAATTACCCCGATGTCAGTACCTCTATGGGTCCCATCTATTTCTATAACACTATTTATTGGGTGACATTCCAGGCCCACCCACTGGTCCACGTAAAAGGGAATATGCCTTCGATACCCTTCCCTTCATAGTTCAAAAAAACCACAATCTCTCAAACTCCGAAGGTGCAACCCCAATAACGGTCTTATTCTAAGATATGATTTAGCACTACCCCTAATGACCGAATCAATGCATCTATCTGTCTTAATAATCTTTAATTATAGAGATACGTGCATTAACAGAAAATTTTAAGATCAGATTTAGCAAGATCCTCGTACACACCTGAAGTTATGGCATACTCGTGCTAGGTGGATGTGCATTAAGAGTTATAAAAGAACCCTTTCAGAACAAATCTTGCACCAAGTTTTCGCAACATAGTCTGTGAAGTTTGTGTTTCGTCTTGAATCCCTCACTTATTGAGATCTCCTACTTTGTTACTGCAACCGATTGTTTACGGGTAACCTTCATTTTCTATCGCTTAACCAATCTTTCATTATTATAGCTAATGTGTTATACTTAAGATAATATAGTACTTTTTTTTAACATGTTATTGTGGGATAAATCGATTATTCGTCATGGGGATCCAAAAACCCAAATGACCTAAAAGTTCGGTGTACTTCTAGGGTGTTGCAGGCCCCGAATCATCATCTCGACCGATTGAAACTCTGATGACTGACACAATTCCTCACACTGGTGAGGACCACTTCCCTGGATTTGAAGAGATCTACATGATATTCAACTCCACATATTTTCTTGAAGACGACGAAGTTTTAGAATTCTACCAGAATATCCTGAAAAGCGGTATCTACCTGGAAGCTGCCAGGCCACAATGATTCCCATACAATGAGGCAACACAGTGGTGCCTCGGGAAATTTTACACTTCCATGAAAAACATCATGAGAAAGTAGGGGAAGCAAGTATCTTCTCTCGTACCACAGAACATTAGCTCCATATATCACCTTCCCGCTTCCACTTTCTCATTGAATGAACCTTTCTTAAAAGGGTTCACCTTGGCAAGAAAAAGGATTGGAAAAATATATGAAACATTGGTGGGTGGACAAAGATGAAACCCTTAAAGAAAGTCAGAAATTGGTCCCCACCCACAGGCTTAAAACTCCTTACAAGTTGTTGGTGGCCATGCTCTATCGTTTATATGGGTAAGAAAAGAGTACGCACTTCCAAATTGACTAGTTACCTTTGGCACACACCATCGTTAGAACGTGAAAAAACTTCAACTGGGAAGATATCCTAGCCTTTAACATATGCTTGCATGCAAAGAATCTCCTAGGTATGAAGAAACCATGTTTTTATACGTCTTCTTATATGATTGATGCCATTTGTTCCTCGGTACAATTTCCTGAACTGGGATGGAATTGGGACCAAAGTCATCCACCCATTCATGTTTATTGCTCCCAATTATGGAGCGTAAATTTCAGAAAACATTTTTATGATATTTGCAATTTATTTCTTGCCCCTCTACATTCTGTTATTTTTGGTTTCCCAGACACAGGATCTCCTTTGAGGCTGGAAATGGGATGAAGGGGGTGGTCAATTGGTTTTTCTACAAGTACTACTCATTTATCAGGGTTTATGGGACCATTGGGGCCCCACATCTCTTTCCATATTTAGTCCCAGACTGATTATTAATGAGGGAAATAACGTACCAAACAATGGGGTTTGGCGTCACCACACTTTTTCAAACCAACAGTAAAATACTATGGCCAATCTTCCCTCTCCACGTTGTAAGATATTCTATTTCTAACACTCAACATGCAAGGAAGGAAGTTGAGGCCTTACATGAATTAATCTTCTGCTCGGTTGAGCGTAAAGGCCACGATCCTCATGGGATGGATATCAGTCATGCCAGATCTATCAACCTCACTCATCCAAATATCCATGTTGTTTATTTTGAGCAGGATAAATTTAAAGGAGCACTCTTGTATGATGAAGTCTTGCACCAATTGCCCCATGACGCTGCAAAGAGAGACCTTGATATCAAACAAGAAGAATTCAATATGGAAAATTTAACCCAATTCCAGAAGTTGTGTCAGCAAGAACAAGATATAGGTAATGCCAAAGAATAGGAGAAGACCAAAAAAGAAAAACAACTTGAACAGAAAAGGCTCCAAGTTGAGAAAGATTATCAAAGAAGACAGAATGAGGAGAAGAACAAGACAGAATATGAGTTCATGGCACATCAAGCCGCTCTGCAAAACAAGAAAGAAGAAGAAGCTAAAAAGTTGGTAGAGGACAAGGAAGCCAAGAGGCTAGCTAATGAAGCACAAACCAGGAAAATGGCTGAAGAGGCAGAGGTGAAACAATTGGCCAACGAGGTTGAATCAAAGAGGAAATTTGATGATATTTTGAAGCATAATTTAAACCATACCCCAGGCACTCTGTCGACACCGAACCTATGCATCATGAATATACCTCCTCAGGAGTACACCCCCATAAGCTCCATATTGGGAGATTCCTCCCTCTCTTCCCAAGCTCTCAATTTTGAAGGATATGTAGTCGTTATTGGAGACTACTACTTCGACAATAGAACTAGAAGCATTGAGAAGAGATCAGTGAAAATAAAGATAGAAGAATACACCAAGTCTAATTCATATGCAGGAAATATATTATAATGGAAGGTCGGGCCTGATCCAGAAGAAAATGCGGTCCAAACAGCTTCAACGCTCAATGCCTTTGCAGGATTAAATGCCTCCTATGTCCTGGAGGTAACTAATGCCCTGAAAATTTCCAGGAACTGAGTAGTGGAGATGGAAATGGAGTTGAAAGGCGCAAAATACCAATTCAGCATAGATATCTAGGAATCTATCAAAGCAACTGAAGGAATAAATTCAGGTAAGATCAATGGTGCCCTACAGGCACAAAGAGACCACTTGAGTGAATATTTTGAAAAAAGGATGCAAATCCTATGGGACACCCACATGAACGAGTTAGAAGTGGAAAGAAATAAATTCAATATCGCTCTAGAAAATACTAGATACTCAACATGTACCATGGACTCCATCAAAGCACAAGATTTGGTTTCCATAAAAAATTTAGCGAAGGAAAGAAATGAACTCCTTAATTTGTTGATCAACATATGGGTGGATCGACAAGAACAACTTAATTTGCAGAACACTTTGATAGAGACTCAAGGAAGGTATCGAGAAGCGAGTGAGGATTTTGAGGAGATGGTTAATTGGTAGGACATGCACCAATCTCCACCTACCTCCCTACCAGTATATTCAAAAATAGAAAGAATCGGGTAACAAATGATTTTCGACACCAGCAAACCTCTCTTCGTGAGCGTTTGCTCCACCTAAGGAGTAGTTGCTGACACATCTGCACAAATCTGGAAAGATGTTAATGATATCGTCATAGAGGCATGGGTACAACCATTGTAGTCTATAGATGAAACAACTTATGTCAGCACCAAGGTAGTTGAAGTGGAAGATCTAAATAAATCTAGTCAGGCGAGCATTCAGGATCTGATGTTATTTGAAGAAAAATCAATTGAAGAACATATGTTGTTTCCTACCCGGCTCACCCATAAGACTCAATCCTTTGTAAAAGCCATAGTGGAGCAGTTATATCAAGAATTGTCCATAAAATTGTGTAATGAAGAATCAGTCTTAGAGATATTGCAATCAAGCAAACTTGAGAGAATTATAAACGACTACTCCACTTGGAAAGAATACCAAGAACAACAATATGAGCGGACCACATCATGGTTACAAAATTCCACGGTTCTTTCCAAATGTTGTTTTCTTATCATATT
The DNA here is from genome assembly GCA_032191745.1 of Picea mariana. Taxonomy (NCBI): domain Eukaryota; kingdom Viridiplantae; phylum Streptophyta; class Pinopsida; order Pinales; family Pinaceae; genus Picea; species Picea mariana. Next base: position 7,451 of record JASDQU010099628.1, read on the forward strand.
GCAATCTATTCTAGAATATGAAGAGTCCTTTTGTGAAACAACTCAAATTTTTTATGATTACCAAGAAGAATGATTGTAAAGATTCTCACCTCACTATATAAAGGGGGCATTGCCCATTTGAAATGGATTTTTGTTTTGGAAGCTAGCAAGACAATATTTTTGTTGCAAGCTAATTTGAATCTAAGAGACATTCTAAATCTGGATATTATAGTACTGATGTGTGTGAATAATACTATTATGTTTATGTATCTCTCTGTTTGTAGTCTGTGAATGTTAGCTGATGAATTATTTCTAAATCGATGTTTACAGTCTGTGGTTATCATGTTTTTCAGGATGATTACATCGATAGTATAATGTTATTAAATGTACCAATTCTTTGTTTCTAATAGATTATGCTATTAAATTTATGTAATACTTGTGTCATGAATTTATTATACTCAAGTAATGCGCATCATTCACTGTATTAATATTTTTTGCTAATTCACTCTTGATCATGATAGATTAATTTAAATAGTTTTAGTTTAGGGAATGCATCTTAGAATAATAATCATACCTCTTAGTTTAGTTTTAGTTAGGTGCATTTATTTATTTTTTCATCTTATTTTTAATTCATCTGAGAACCTTTGGTTGTCATATTCATATTTAATTAGTATTTAGTTAGTATTTTACTTGGTTTCTAACCATGCCAAAAGTTGGTCGGAAGCACTACTCCAAATGAGAGTGGGTCTAATTGGGACCCGCCATTGGGTGTTTTCCCTCAACTGATTGAACGTGTCATTTTGGCCTATCAACACAAGTGTTGAAGGCATATTTGTTTAGATTCTTTAGATTCTTGTTTTCTTCAACTTCTTTTGGGTTCTTTGCAAGTGTCTTTGAGTCATTTCACCTTGAAAGAAAACACAAAAGAAGAGTCTACTTTGAGATTTCATGCAATTTGAAAAGAGGAAAACAAAATATTTTTATTCCATTTTCATAATTGGAGTGTTTTGGTACATGCTTTAAAGAGCTTGTCATTGTTTGGGATTTCGGAGGCATTGATTTGATAGTTTGGCATTTTAGCGAATTTTCCATAGCATTGGGTGTTTATTTGTATTAAGAAGAAAAATATCTCTTCTCCTTCCCTCAGATAAAATTCAATGAAAGAAAAATGTTTTCATTTCATTTCTCTCTGCATGGTTTTGGAGTCAACTCATCACATCATCAGTTCCACTTTTGTGTGCCCTTCTGAGTAAGAATATCCATTAACAATCAACCAACACACTTAATAAAATCAATTAGAAATTTTTGTTTTGTATCACACAAACAATAGTATAAGGATAGGGCCTTTGGATTAGGGTGAAGTGAGTAAATTATCCAAGGCTATTAAATGAGACTGTAGAATATCTTCATTGACATCTTGATATCTCATCTCTGGAAGATCCTTTCATATATTGTTTTCTTAGTTGATTACCTTTATATTTCTTTGGGGTGTGTTCTTTCAACATTCGTAGTTAGCCTTAAGGATCATTATTTCTATTATACTTTCACTATGGCTGATCAATGTCTACGCAGATCTTGTAGAATGCAAGGATTCAGTCATGAAGAACACAATATTCCACACAACCCTTCCAACAAAGGAACTCTTAACGAAGAAATTGGTTCCGAAGTAGGGATCATATCTCCCCTGAGTGACCAACTTGAAGGGGCGATTGAAACCATTGAGGAAGGAACATTTCTCCCTCCAACAAATCCCCTTGTTGAATTACCATCGACAAGACATATTGATTCTTTTTCTTCTTAGTGCTACATCAATAGGTGATCTCCTAGCATGGATACAACACCACCCAACTATACAGATGGAATAGTGATTCCCCTAATGAACCATGAGATAATTTCTCTAGAACACATCACTACTATTGGCACTTCTCCTTTTTGGGGAACTTCATTGACCCATGTTGCCCTGTCACAACAGCCTTTGAACACAAATTCTATTCCTTCCTCTCTAGCTGCACATATGTATACACCAAGTGCTTTACTTGGACATTCTATGTCGTTTCCCTCTAGTCAAGTGGCCAATAATGTTGTTGCCTCGATCCCTATGAAAAGTATCTTGTTTTCCCCCCCTTCCATTCAAGTAGGTAATACCATGACAGTTACACCAATTTTTCATGCTACACAAGTTTTTCATCCTACAAAAATTGTTCAAATGGGAAGTTCTTCTATACCTCTCACTAGGGGGGAATTTACAACTAGGGGGAAACCCTCGGCTACAGGGCCATATTCAACATGGGGGAAATAACCACCTTGGGGGAAATACCAACTTGGGGGAAACAACCACCTAAGGGGAAACAACCACCTTGGGGGAAACAACCAGTTGGGTCACAACAACCAGTTGGAAGGAAACAACCAGTTGGGGGGAAAAAATCATCTTGGGGGAAACAACCAACTAGGGTTCAACCTTCAACTATAGGGAAACAATGAGTTTGGGCTCAACAATCAGTTGGGAGGAAACAACCAGCTTGGGGGAAACATAGAGCTGGAGGGAAACCTTCAAATGTGGGCCAACAACTAGGTTGGGGGAAATCCCTTACTGGAAATCAACCTCAATCCCAGGGACCAACCGTTCTGATAGTCCCTACAGGTATTTATACTGGCCTACCATATTTGGGAGTTGCAAACACTCCTTGGGGTCAACCTAATTTGTCTAGCATTCCCCCTCAAGGGGATTTTCCTGCTCAACCTATGAACCCCATGTTTCCAACTCCCTAACCCTCTCAACAACAATATATGGGAGGAACATTACGTTTTACAATGCAATCACAACTTTTATATGGTGCTACTAGTACTCCAATACCACATCAATATTACCAGTGTTCACAACCAAACCAAAAACTTCCCTTTTTGGATACTTTGGATCTACTAAATTTTTTGTGTTTAACTAATGATCCCATAAAACATGCCCCGTTCTGGCCATCCATCTCTACCAAACTACCATCCGATATCTCGAAGTTCGACAGGAAACTTGGAGAAGATCCTAACAACCACGTAATGACCTTCCATCTTTATTGTTCTTATAACTCCTTGATGGACAATTTCATTCGATTAATAACTTTTTAGAGAACACTCAATGGTGCAACAATAAAATGTTATATTGAGTTTCTGCAAAAATTCTTTGTCGACTTTAATTCTCTTGCTATGGATTTTCTGACTCATTTCCAACTACCTGTCTAATATGAAACCGATATTGATCTTTTAACCTCTCTTAGGCAATCCACCTCCACTCACATATTTTATCATATTCATGAATGGAGTCGACGTCGACTGTTGACTAAAGCCGCTATTCTGGACCAACTCCTGACAGATTGGTTTACTAAGTCACTCTTACCACCCATTGCTAGAGGCTAGTCAACTCTTACCACCCATTCATTTACTAAGTGCCCTGATGACTAGTCAACATAATGGGTGCCCCCCACTTGGAGAGCCCTATTAGGAACCTCCATCTCTATGTTAAGAGTATGAGGACCCACAAAAAAAACTTGGTCATTGGAATTCCACATCCTAATCAAATGATCCAGAAGAAGCGTTTGCTTCCCCATGCTTTGAGTCTTGAAGAACTTGAGTAAATCGTAGTTTCTTAAGGCTACCATGGTGTTTGGGTCATGAATGGAAACCATGTCTTCAGCCTCATTCTCACAATCTTTCCACTTGAACATTTTGATCAAAAACCTCTTGCACATGACAAGGAGAACCATTAGTTCAAGTTCGAGCTCATTTCAAGGTTTTCTTGACCTTCTACTTGCAAAAAAATTCTTGAAATAGTGCTTATCACCCCCCCTAGAAGGGCTTACAGAGCAAGTATCCCCCCACCAGAAGGGATTACAAAGAGACTATCACTCCCTCGTGGTCATAAAAAGGGTGATGAAGTAGAGATCATCTCTCTTATCGATGTGTTAGGGGCGATAATCCTGGGAGGTGCCAAGAAAGCCCAAAAATATCTCAAAACACCCTAAAAATCGCATGAAATGACTTCAGAGTTCTATAAAATGAAAGAGTATGAGGGGACCAGCCTGCTTTAAAGAGCTCATTAAACAGTCTCTTGGATCTCTCATAATTGACACTCCAAGATATTCCCTAAGAAGAGGAAATTTTCAACAAGACAAGACACGAGGTAAAATGAACTAGGTATTTTTCACCAAATACTCTTTAACTAGTTATTTTTCTATGTTCACACTATCTTATTTCTTCCATTCAAGTCATTTCTTTGAGTGTAAACATTATTTAATCATATTTATAGGATATTCCTAACCTTTTTTCCATCAATTTGTCTCTTACTTGTGCATGATTTCAGGAGACGAAACTTCCTATCCAATGACCTTGTTTATGTGAGCATACTTTTTCATTCTTCGAGCTCGTTAAACCAAGAAGTGTCATCTTTCGAGTGGTAGTTTGCCCCTTTTTCGGCCTCGTAATACTAACTATGAAAAGGAACACTTCAGTCAACCTTGAATAGAAGAGTTCTCGATTGTATTGCCTCATAATACTAACTATGAAAAAGGAACACTTCAGTCAACCTTGAATAGAAGAGTTCTCGATTGTATTGTTTTACACTTTTTTGGGCTTGGGGAACTAAATTTACGAAAAAAGAACACATTTGGAGTCTTCTTTAAGATCTTTTTAGACTCTCTAAATGTGAACAGACCACCGAGTTTACCTTCTTTGGGCTTGTAAAATTATATATCGAAGGACCATATGGGATTGAACCTCTCCTTCTTCAGGTTCATTAAAAATTTGATGAGGGACTCATTGAAGATGAGCTATACTGAGAATTTGTTGTCCTCCTCAATCTCATTAAAAAACAAATAGGTATTGATCATTCATGTTGGGGGGGGGGGATTTGAGAGAAGTGGGTCAATTTTTGGAAAGCATTATGGCAGCCGTTTGTTTTCTCCCTTAAACATGGCACATTTTTGCGTCTTTTCTTACAGTTGGGTAATCTGCTTGTCTTTGAGTCATACCGATCCCATGAGTCATCACACTCCTTTGGATCACCCGAAGAGTACCCCAATCATTGTCGCACTATGTTTTGGTCTATCTTGTTGAAATTGTAACTATGGTTGGTATTCGCAATGTGAAAAGTAGTTTAGTATAAATATATATAATAAATACACAGTTATTTATTATCCAAGGGACCCATCCTTTCATGGATGGCCACCATATCTTTTGTATATAGGAAACACTCATCATTATAATAACATCATTTGAATATACAATATCATATCTTATGAAAAATCAACATGGTATCATAGTGAGACCAAGCTTAACCTCCCTCACAGGAGGGCTTGGGAAAATAAGAGAGATAACTTACATTTGGAGTCGAAGATCGACTCAGCATCTAACATATTTTCTCAGTGATTTGAAATTTATGAGCCAATAATGAACTATTTTTTATTTGGATTCTTCATTGCAATACGAGGAATGGTTTATGGGCAAGATAATAGTTGGATCTAGGCCACTATACATGTCTAATACAGATATTAATGTCTTATATTTTGATAAGAATTATGAATTATAGCACTTATGAAGTGCTCCTTGTGACGCCATTATAGTCTTCTGAGAATACGGGCATGGAGATTTGACTCAAACTTCCATTGGCTAAGGGAAATTTCCTTTACCTACCAATGACATCTAAGAATAAGGTACAGTCTAAATAAGATTACAAAGAATTCAACCTTCGACATATTCAGCAAAGAAGAAGATTATTTATGGCATACAATTCGAGCCTCCACTCATCCATATAACATTGAAAATCTCCCATAGAAAATGAATGCTCAGTCGGATATCTTTCATGAGTAGTACATTGAAAAAATTATATAGGAGGTTAGGATATTAATGATCCATTTTATTCAAAATTGTTTCAACAAATGTTTAAATTCTTGTTATCTACATAATTATGAAGTGCAAAGCCTTATCGATCATTCTTGGACCTTAGTAATGATTGAACGACCCACCATAATCATTTTAATCAATAATGTTTTTAAATTCAATCCGGTGATAGCTGCATGGGCTCATAGAATCAAATCCTCCTCAGTTGTTCCATCTCTACTGAACGATTGTGCTAAGAAAATTCATGAGGGATTCTCGTTGATCATCGAAATTCCCTCATAATTATGTGACCTACTCATGTATTCGGGTTATGTGGAGATGCATTATATTTGCAATTGAAACCTGTAATTAAACTGAAGGTTTAAACAACTAGGAACTCTCAAGTTAAGTAAAGTTGAGCATTGAGAAAGGTTTACTTGCTGACTCAGACAAGCTGGATGACTGAGTATGGACCCAATGGACTTAAATATAAGTCAATCCATATTAAAGTGGTGGATATGGTGAACCCAAGTTCAATTTTTGAAGGCATTCTTTATTTATATGTCCCTTTCCTTGAAGAATGAGATTGGTGTGCATTGCTCACACATAGGAATGAGTATTCTCAACCTAGTTGAGAATTGTTAGCACAACAAAGATAGTTGATTTCTTGTGAATTGACTTTGTATATTTGAATTTATTTGTGCTCTTACAAATGGAAGATGGAGTCGGCTATTATAACCACTGTCATTATGTTGAGCCTTACTCTCTTTACGTTCCAGACAAATTACCATGGAAATGCTTGTTCCATGGGGATGTTCTTGTTCTTTTTCTAGGCAGGTTACCATGGATACCTAGTTAGTATACTATGGTACTTCTAGGCACATGACAGTTTACTGAGATTCTTACACTATGTGACATTCATGGATCTTCTTCATTGAGACCAAGAATGAGGTCTTCAACAAATTGTAAGAGTTCAAGGCTCAGGTAGAGAACTTGATAGAGAAGAAGATCAAGATCAACACGAGTATTTGGTAAGGAGTGATCAAGATGGACATATGAAGCAGTGACAAACCATCAGTAGTTGATATCACATGAATCTTGTGTCAATGTGTTGATGTGTTGATTACCATGATGTTGTGTGCTTTGGAAAGTGGAAATATTGTTAGAGAGTCATAGAGGGAGAAACCAATGAGGAAAATTGGACAAGCAGGGTTTTTCAGTGACAGAGGGATTTGGCCTCTAAGTTTGAAATGAAGGACCTTGGTATGTTGGACTACTTCTTGGGACTAGAGGTGTGGCAGAGAAATGATGAGATTTTCCCGAGTCAACGGAAGTACATAGTTGAGATATTAAAGAAGTTTGGGATGTTGAAATATAAACCCATGGCTACACCAATGGTGACGAATCTAAAGAAACTAAGTGTGCCTTCTTATGATTCCGACAAGATTGATCTGAGCCTATACAGACTCTGATTAAGAAGGGAGTGCAGATGACATAAAGAGTACCTCTGGTACCTATTTCAGTTGGGCTCAGCCATGATATATTGGATTAGTCGGAAACATAAGTCTGTGGCACTCAGCACTGCAGAGGCAGAGTACATTGCAGCATGTGATGCTTGTATAGAAGCATTATGGCTCTGTAAGTTGATTTCTGGACTATTTTGATCAAGTGTCGAATTCAACGGTGATATTTTGTGACAATAAAAGCTGTGTGAAGCTTTTAGAGAACCCAATTTTCCATGATAGGTCGAAGCACATTGAGATCATGTATTATTACAGTTGCAATCAAGTCTAGAAGGGAGAAGTAAAACTCCAGTATATCTCCACCTACGAGCAGATAGCGGATATTCTGACGAAGCCCTTGTCCAAAAACAAGTTTTTGTACTTCAGGGACAAGTTGGGACTTGCGTATATTTCTCCCTTGGTTGAGAGGGAGTGTTAATATGTATCATGCTAGCACAACTTAGATATGATGCTTTTGCATCATGCTAATACAACTTAGATATGATATAGATGTCCAAAATGGAATCATGCTAGTACAACTTAGATATGATGCAGTAACATCATGCTAGTACAACTGAGAGATGATGTAGATGACTCACATCATGCTAGTACAACTTAGATATGATGTAGTAGCATCATGCTAGTACAACTTAGAGATGATGCAGATGAATCACATCATGCCAGTACAACTTAGAGATGGTGCATTGACACCATGCTAGTATGGCTTAGAGATGATGCAGAGGCACTGATTTACATCATGCCAATACAACTTAGATATGATGCATTCACATCATGCTAGTATGGCTTAGGGATGATG
>JASDQU010099629.1:0-10570 GCA_032191745.1 Picea mariana
AGAGAGAGAGAGGGAGGAGGAGAAAGAGGGAGGAGGAGAAAGAGGGAGAGGGAGAGATCATTGGAATTAGGAATAGCAGCACACATGCACTCTAAAACACCCACGTGTGCATGTTCTTGCACTCTAAAACACCCACGTGTGCATGTTCTTAGAGCATTTGCACATTCTTAGAGTGTGTACAAGTTTGTTTCATTTTTTTTCTGGTGGGAGTGATAACTCTAATGTATGTGTTTGCTAAGTTGGTTGCCTCATATTTAGATTCAGGATGACGATCCTAGTAGTTTGGTTTGCAAATACATTATAACCTCTATTTTTATGAATACTTCTTAATATCTTTATTTTTTACATTATTTTGCTATAAGATACACAAATCTGTTGTTGATGAAACTATATAAACTTATAGATTCGACTACTTAGATTCCAAATATATAATTCTTAAAAAAAAATTAATATTGTTTACTTATTTTTAATATAATTTTGTCTTGACATATATTATAATCATAAAATACATACCTTTTTTATTTCTGCTATAATTGTTTTATCAGCTTAACCATTTAAAAAATAACAATATGCAACACTAGAATAGAATAAAAAAATGGTTTGGTAACGTTAAGACCCTCATAGCATACACTAAACCAAGGCCTTGTAATTTCAAGGATATAATGACTTTCATAATTTAAAAAATATATATAAAATTAATTTTATAAATTAATATTATAAATGGGTTCTCTACAATGGTACACATTTTTTATGGAAACATATACATTATATTTTGCTTGAAAAATAACATACTACTATAAAAAAAACTCAAAGTTACTCACAAATTCTATAAATAAAAATTACATATTTCGAAAGTTAATTAATACCTTGAATAATCCAGTTACTAAATTTTGTTTTTCCATGTTTGCATTGCCACTAACAAGTCAACCATCATTAGCTTGCACCCACCCATATATATACTAAAATTACATCTGACTGAAAAATGAATACAGAAAAACTATATATATATATATATATATATATATATATATATATAGTTTTTTCTGTATTCATTTTTCAGTCAGATGTAATTTTAGTTGGACGTTTCAAACCCTAAAACAGGTTCATCTTCAGGATGAGACAACATCTCGCATGTGGCAACTACAGGAAGGTGCAGAAAGAAAATTATAAAGAAGGTCTCTTTGGAAATCAAGAATTCCTCCTTGGATGACAATTTAAAAAGGAAGTTTACATCAAATAACACAATAATTTCGCACATTTATCGTCTACCAAAAACACATAAGAATGACATTCCATTGAGACCTATTGTCAACACAATAGGCTCCCCCACTTATGAACTGGAAAAGTATCTGGAAAGAAAACTCAAACCGCTAGTAGGAAGCACTTCCTTTATCAAGGACTCAACACATATAGTAGATTTGATAAAAGAGTGGAAGACTAATGAGAATGACATATTGGTAAAGCTTTGATGTAGTCTACCTCTTCACAAAGATCCTCATTGATGAAGCTATCAATATCATCAGAGGTGTCTCAGATACTGAAACTGCTAACCTTGTTGAGATTTTCTTGAAGTCTACATACTTTAGTTTCCGTGGAGATATATATGAGCAAATAGAAGGAGTTGCGATGGGATCACCTCTTTCACTAGTTGTGGAAAACCTCTTCATAGAACATTTTTAAATAAAGGCACTAGACTCCTTTCCCAAAAACCTAAATGGTGACTAAGATTTGTAGATGATCTCTATAGCAATTGGCCACATGGGGAAACAAGATTGGAGGAGTTCACGAACCATCTCAACAATTAATCTGAGAGCATAAAATTTATTGTGGAAAAAGAAGAAAATATGTGCCTCCCCTTCCTGGATGTGCTTACCACAAAAAAACAAGACAGATCCTTAGGGCACTAGGTATATAGAAAAGAAACCCACACTGATAGATACATGCATGTTGAGTCACATCACCAACCTGCACAAAATAATAGTATCATCAAGACCTTAGCCACTCGAGCTATGAGAGTCTCAGATGGGGACCATTTAGATCAAGAGATTAGTCACCTTACAAAGGTCCTTAAAAGTAATGGATATAAGGTAAAATAAATTTATAAAACAATCAAGAAGGCTCAAAGAGGAAGGAATAGAGAACAAGGACCATAAGAGGACAATACAAGAGCTAATATCCAATACATTCGAGGTACTACGGATAAAATTGCCAAGATCCTAGGAAGAAGCATAAGAGTATCTTTCTCTCCTCCAAACTGCATAAGAAATATGTTAGACTCTGCTAAAGACCCTATTGAATCGAAACTTCATAAAGGGGTATATGCAATACCTTGCTCCTGTGGCAAAGTATACAATGGAGAAATGGGGCACTTAATAAAAACTAGGTTAACAGAGAACACTGTAGATATACAACATGGAAGGGTCAAACAATCCACCATTGTTCAACACTCGCACACCTCTAGTCACCACATATATTTGGAGAATTCAAAGTTTTTAGCTAAGATCCCTCATCACTATAGAGGAACTGGAGATCGAAACATTTGATAACAATATCAATCGTGACAATGGGATAAAATTAAAAGAAGCATGGAAACTTGTTGTACACCATATAAAAACCAACTCAACTTCCTCAGAATTGTTCAATATATAACTCAAGTCGACCCTAATCATTGAAATCTTCAGCTCCTGAGCTATTGCATATTAATAACATCAATGACAGAGTGAGGAGAAGTTGTGAGCTATCTTAGTTCTTATGAAGATGAACCTGCTTTAGGGTTCGAAACGTGTAGAAAAAAACACTTTCACTCCAAAACAAATTTCTCCCTCATTAATATTTTTCTTTTAACTTTTTTTCAATTGCCTTATAAGCCTGTGTGCACACACACCTTCTTTCTACATAGAGTATATAAGGCAATTGAAAATAAAATTTTCTTATTGGGTCAAAAGAGGCTTTCTACACCCAGGATGAAGGAGATGTGTAATTTTTTCACTTGTCCTCTCCCTCATGTGTATTGAGTATAGAAAAAATTACACATCTCCCTCATCTCGAGCTCTAGAAACTAGAAAGCCTCTTTTGACCCAATAATTTTTTTTTATTTTCAATTGCCTTATATACTCTATGTAGAAAGAACCTCACACCCACGTTCTTTCTACATAGAGTATACAAGTCAATGGAAAATAAAATTTCTTATTGGGCCACACAAGTTCTTTCTACATAGAGTATATAAGGCAATTGAAAATAAAAATTTCTTTCACATAGAGTATATAAGGCAATGGAAAATAAAAATTTCTTATTGGGCCACAAACTTTCTTTCTAGATAGAGTATACAACGCAATTGAAAATAAAAATTTCTTATTGAACCAAAATATGTTGCATATATATATATATATATATGAAAAAAGATATTTAAATGTTATCTATAAATAAAATATTTCTATACCCACTTTAAGTAAAATAAAAATTTCTTATTATATATGGGTGCTTTCTATATAGAGTTGACACCTCTCATTTAAAAAAATATAATAACAAAAGAAATTCAATGTAGAACATAAATACATATTTCAATTTCAACATTCAAATGCAAGTAACACTTGATCTATCATACCCCGGATGGGGTGACACGAAGGGCAGCTTCGCCACCTGGCTTAGCACTGAACCATGGCTTAAATGCTGTAGGATGCTCCCCATCCCTTTAATATTAAAGATGGGAGTAGACCATTACAACAGTCATACGGATGCAAGACTTCTCCCTCGCGCGAAAGAGTCGGCGTTGCAAACATTCAATATGATCGAGTTAAGGAGGATCCAGGTGTTGCTGTCCCACGAAAATAAGAAAGCGAGGAGGTCGGGACATAGCTGGTTCATTCTTGTTCTGAACCTCCCTGTCGACTGTGAGCTCTGGTGTGATTTCTTCTGTATCCCATCGAATCTGGGGGTGTCTTCTATTCACTCCTCCTTCGCAGTGCCAAGGGAGCGAGGCAAGCCTCACCGCGGTTCGGCTTGGCACACCCACGCTGCGCAATGATAGAGAAGGCAGCATATGGAACGTGCACTCTCGATGGCCAATTCTATCCTTAGGCAAAGAGCGAGATTCGCCCATATTGCACTCCATGCTACTGTCACTGAGTCTGCAACGAAGAGGAGAGCCCATACTCCACCAACTCAAGATAATTGGAAACCCACAGACATGAAGCAAGTTGAAATTCCTGCATTTGAGCCTGAAACACAAGTGGGAAGCAACTTGAAGGAAGATATTGACGAAGAGTTCCCAATCTGCTACGTAGAGGAAATATCATGCTCGAATGATATTGCGACAGCCTTGGAACCTCAAGCAATAGACACGAAAAGGAGGAGGCTCTGCGAGGACATCCCAACCTGCTACGTCGAGGAAATGCCATTTGAGGATGAGGGCTCGAAAAGAGCCTGTGTGGTAATGGTGCACCACACAGACATTGCCGCCATGGACAAGGACAAGGCCGGAGCTGAAGTAGGGAAAGAAACATCAGGCGAGGCAGTTACCAACGAATTGCATGCTCCACTCCTTCGCACAGCACATTTGGATCTCGTGTTCGTACTCAGAGGCCAAATGGCAGACCAGGAGCACAGAGCCCTCCTCATGGGACAACGCTTGGACCTGCTCCTGAACGCTTACTCCAATGCTCCAGCTAATCGAAAATGCCCAACGTGCGCACAACCATTTGTCATTCAAGCCAAATCCGTGTGTCAGGAGGACGAGACCGATTGGTCACTGGGTATTTGAGTTTGTCTTTTTAGTCTGGTTTTCAATTATGATGTTGTTCAGAGTTAAGACAATCTATTGCCATCTGTCCTAGTTTCCTTCGGGCAGAACAGACGACAAAACAATATTTTAAGCCTATCTTCCTAGACATGCTACACTTGCCCCAAACTGTGTTGGTTTCCGGTAAAGTGGCAGCACTTTTGATAGCACATTAAACTTATATCTCTCTGTATTTTTGTTAATTTTATATAGCAAGTAACACACTTTTTTACTTAAAAAAAACAAAAAAAAACACTTAATCTATCATATATCATCACTATGATTTTCAAGTGTAATTAACACGTGATCTATCATGTATCCATAAGAATTAATCCCTCAAAGTAAAAACCCTTTTTTAAATTAAAAAATTTGAAACATTTAAAAATTTGATCCTCTCACCTCATGGATCCAGAATTAAAATATAACTTTTTAGATAAAACAATGAAAATTTTGTTATATTTAGACAAACTTTTATTAAAATTAAAGTTATCAAGGACATGTTGATAGCCAATGTCACAACGCGATCGTAGGTCGCAAAGAAAAAGTCTGTCAATGCTCCTTTACTCAAGTCTTGGAGGTAGCTTTAAAGTCTGGTAGGCTGCTGTGTCCTCCTTTCACAACTGCTACTTTTCTGGTGCTGAAAATCTTTCATGCGCTGGTGCCTATATTAAAAATCTAAAATACACTATCCACCTTGGAATATTATTACCTCTAAGCATCATGACTGCCATGAATGACAATCTTGAAACAACCTACATTGCATAAGATGTTTTACAGTTGGGCTGCTAAAATGCCCTATTATACACTGTACTCATTGATCAAGGGAATGCAAAACTGAAAGAATTGTTTGTACTCCATTGTTTCTTTTGAAGGTTACGCTACAGAATATTAGCTCATATTAGTGTGCCTATAGAGACTCAGATTGTAGTCCTGTTGTGATTTCTTACCAAATTTGGCTGATCTAATGCCTTTGCTGAAAACCCAATGGGCCTACTCTTTTTCCTGTAATGTTGTTCTTGGTATTTCAGGGCATAACAAATGCTTCTGTGCACTGATGAAATACTTCCACTGGGGTAGATACATCTCCTGTTTGGAGATAGAGTTATATCTAGTACTGATTAATCAAACGGTCCTGCAGTCCAGCCAGGGAAAGAGCATCGCTGAATAATGCTTCTAATATTGGTGATATAATAAATATAAAGGTCACATGTCTATGCCACATGTATTGCCATGGAAAGGATATGTGCAGTCTGCAGAAGAGGAAGCAGATGTAGACTTGGATGTAAAAGCACTGGGATTCCTCTTGAGATGGGGAGACAAAGTGGCAGCTATTGCCTTCCTACTTTGTTCATCTGGACTGCAGAGAAGCAGTATTTCCACAACTTCCCTCATGGAAGGCCTATTGATGGGCAGCGTGCTGGTGCATAGCAGAGCCAGCTTTAATATGAACATCATTTCTGCTCTATGAGAGTCTGCTATTCGTGAATCCAGGACTTTATTAATGTCGATGTGATTCTGATTCCGAATCCAGCAAACAATGCCCGAGTCATCTCCGAACTCTACATCATTGAGCTTCTTTCCAGTCACAAGCTCCAGGAGGACCACACCAAAACTGTATATGTCACTCTTCTCATTCACTTTAAGGGTGTAAGCATACTCTGCACACATATCCATCAACTAAATCAGTTCATTTATAATTGTTTTTTTTTTTTTTGTTGAGTGACACATTTGGTTAATACAAACACATATTTTCATAGTCATTAATTTGTTCATCTAGACATTCTTACCTGGGGCAATATATCCATATGATCCAGCAACCACTGACATGACAACCTCTTGACCCAGCTTCTCCATAGTTCTAGCTAAGCCAAAATCAGCAATATGGGCCTTCCATACGGAATCCAGCAATATATTATCTGATTTAACATCCCGATGTACTATTGGAGGGGAACAACCATGATGCAGGTAGGACAAAGCCTGAGCAGCACCGGAAGCAATCTTATAACGAGTAGGCCAATCCAAGGGTTCCCCTTGAGAGCTATGAAGCCGTTCATACAGGGTACCATTCGGCATGAATTCATACACTAACAGCTTAGAATCTGAACTAGAGATGCAGCAAAGCAGCTTGACAATATTGGTATGCCTAATCTTCCCTAAAGTCTCCACCTCTGCTTGAAATTCCTTGTCATGGACAGGTTGTGGATTCCCGTTGTTCCAGATCCTTTTCACAGCAACAATATCACCATTTCCCAGTGTCACCTTGTACACTTTGCCAGAACCTCCACTTCCGATAACATTATCTTCGGTCAATCTGCTCAGAACGTTTGACTCGTCGAATTCCAGCCTGTGGAAGGGTGTGAGTTTCCAAGACACTGTACTCGATCTAATCTGAGAATATTTTTTGTATGTCTTATACAGGAAACCTATACAAATGAAGGAGACCACTACTGCCACAGAAATAACCGCAATCAACACCCTATGTAGATGATTTTCGGATGCCTCTCTCTGATGGAAGCATGAAGGCAGCTTTAATGGCCCACCTCCACAAAGGCCCGGATTGTCAAGAAAACATTTATCATATGCCAGATTGTTGTAATCAACAGTAATAGGGCCAGACAAGAAGTTACCAGACACATTCAGAGAACTCAACTTGAGATGATCAAATTCAAGAGGTATCTTCCCTGAAAGCAAATTGTTTGAGAGGTCAAGGCTGTTAAGAACAGGCAACAACCCAAGCGACGCAGGAATTGAACCTGTGATGTGGTTGTTGGCAAGGTTAAGCTGAGAAAGACCTTTCCATGATATTATTGTTCTAGGAAGCTCCCCATACAACATATTGTGATCAAGAGAAAGCCTCGACAGTGAGGATAATTTAGTAAGTTCCACTGGAATAGTCCCTGATATATTGTTATGACTGGCCAGAAAGCTGCTGAGAGTCCACAGTTGTCCAATGACAGAGGGAATACTTCCACTGAATTGATTATTTGATATCTCCAACGCCCACAGATTGGTTGCTTTGATGATTTGAGTAGGAATTTGGCCACGGAAAGCATTGTTTGTCAATCTCAACTCTCCAAGGAGTGGCGAACTCCATAATCCCAGAGGAACCTCACCGCTTAACCTGTTGTCATGGACTTGGATACTGGTTAGACTAGGACAATCTCCTAGAAATTCAGGCAGGCTGCCATTTAACTTATCCTTAAAAACAATGAAAGCTACCAGTGTTCTGCCTTTACAGACATTCTGCGGAAGCGGACCCGAAAGTTCATTCGTTGATACATCAAACTCAACAAATTTAGGACCCATCCCAATTCCTGGGGGAACTTGTCCTGAAAGTCTATTACTAAAAAACTTGAGATTGACTAAATTAGTAAGCTTATCAAGCCCAGAGGGTATAGACCCAGAGAGCTGGTTGTTGTATAACTGCAGTGTCTCTAAGTTTGTCAAGGCTCCAATCCCATTGGGAATGCTTCCATTTAGCTCATTCATTGACAGATCCAAATTCACAAGACTCTTAAGACTCTTGATATTGTCTGAAATTGGTCCATATAAATTGTTCTTAAATAGATTTAAATCCGTCATGTTTGAAAGGGCCATCAATGTGTTGGGGATCCTTCCAGTCAAAAGATTATGTGAGAGGTCCAAGTTTACCATTTCTGTTATATTCCCTAATGACTCTGGAATTTCTCCTACTAAATTACAACCCTTGATCCATAACTGCTGCAGCCTTGACAAATTCCCGAGTTCATGTGGGATTAACCCTCGAGCCAGAGGGTTGTAGGCCAGTGTTAACTTTTTCAACAAAGAAAGATTTCCAATGAAGGATGGAACAGTACCATTCAACAGATTAGAGTGCAAGAACAATACCTCAAGCTTAGGCAACTGTCCTAATCCAGCAGGAATGTCACCGGTGACACTATTGACCGAGAGGTCCAAGTGCACCAGCTCCTCCAGTTTATATATCTCATCGGGCAACGACCCAACGAACACGTTCTGAGACAAATTCAGGCGTCGCAGATGGGTGCAATTCAACAGCCCAGACGGAAAATCCCCGCCAAAATAATTGAAGGGTAAGTTCAAGTCCCTCAGATTACTCAATTTACAGATACTGGAAGGAATTGTTCCAGTGATATTCAGGTTTTCAAGGTCCAGACCCACAACAGACTTGGTGTTTCTATCACAGGTGACTCCAGTCCACTTACAGTGGTCGTTAACACTTGAATCACTTCTCCAATCGCCCAGTGCCCCACTAGTATTCCAACTCTCCTTGACCTGCAACAGTATCTGGCCTTCTTCTGACGGGCAATCGCAATGCAAGCAGAGAAACAATCCAAGCAGTAAGAGAAGGCCATATGCATTTCCCATTTGGGCGGCGGACATTTTTCTTAATCTCTCGTAAATTCTCTCAGTTGTCCATGGAGGGTCCTTTGTTCATCAGAGCGGGATGAATATATTTGTAGAACGAGTGCTCCATGGACGTGTAAGGCCATCGTTTAAGGGTCAACAATGGATATTCTTAGTCAAATAATTATGCAGCTACAGGATAAAGTTGTTAAAGGGTTCTGGCATTTGGTCACGTGGTGCAGCGCATTAAGAAGAGCTAAATTGATATCATCAACCGATGGCCGTTGCTGGTCTTGTCTTTTTCCAAGAAGCCCGCCTTCATACACATTTGATAAAATATCAAACGTACGCACATACGTTTTATGTCCACTTGTGGAAAAATATGCAAGCTTGAGGTCCGCAGAAGAACTTGCACAGAACTTTCCGCGTAGAATACAAGAGACCAGATATTGGTGGTAGATCGTACGTGTAAGGCCATCGTTTGAGGGTGAACAATGGATTTTCTCTAGTCAGAAAATTGTGCAACTACAGGATAAAGTTGTTGAAGGGTTTTGGCAGTTGGTAACCTGGTGCAACGCATCCAGAAGAGTTGAATTGGTAAAAATATGGCTAACAATTCAGTTCTACATCGTTAAAGGTTATGAAAGATACTATATACATAATAATAATAATAATTTGGCCAAGTCACATTAAATTAGTGTATGAGATTTTTTTGTTTGTGGGACAAGAAACTTTTTAGGCCTAGTGATTTGACTAGTAAAGAGACTTTTTAGGTCTAGCGATTTGACTAGTAAAGTTTACGGAGGTATACATATTCTATCCCCCTCTGGATTTGAACTTGTGAACTCTTAAGAGGAAACACATATTCTTAACTATTAAGTCCATTCAAAAATTGAATATCTATAAACTCGTGGATGAATTTGCGCTAAACTTTCCTCGTAGAATAAAAGAGGTCAGCTATGGGCGGTAGATCCTAAGACAGGCTCTCTTAATGGAATGATTTAAGAGATGCTTATTATGCGAATAGGCATAAGTTGTAACATATCTTTGTGTGGGTAAGGCGTAACATAGGTGATATAGGCTAGTGTAATTTGGGGTAGGGTGGAGGGAGAAGAGTTTAGAAGTGTTTTGTACGGGTGAGAGGGCTTTAATGCTTAGGGTGACGAAGGCGTGCGCGCTTCTTCAGATGAAACGCACCACATTACGAACCAAGTACTTTCACTGTAACTATGCTTAATCTTCCTTGCCTCCTTGCGAGCAGTGTATTTCTTCTCATGGACTTCTTTGTAGGGTTAAAATAACAAGTCCAAAATGGTTGCACCGTGATTTACAAGCATGGCCATGGAAATTGGCTTGCACTACCTACACGGCGAGCCATTGCAGAAGCAATATACACGGCGAGCCATATATAGCTTAATATGCAGCATTCAATGTTCTGATAGCGGTATA
>JASDQU010099629.1:15057-36344 GCA_032191745.1 Picea mariana
TGATGTGTTGGCAGGTCAATCAAGTGTTTGAGAATATATGATGAAGGTAAGTTCATATCCATGGAACTTGGAAAGTATTGCAAGGAAGTTGGGATCGAATAGGCATGTTCAGTAATGCCAAGTTGCAACAATAGTTGTGGACATAAGAGGTTGTGCTATCTAGTAACTCGGTCACCATCAGTTGCAAAAGACAAGAAGATTCAGGAAGAGGTATGAACAAGTCATCTGGTAATTACTCAAATGTGAAATTATTCGGTTTTGATGCTTATGGTTTTTTTATCATCTTTCTAAGTAGGACCCAGATCAAACAGGTAGATCTTTGATATGGTGATGATGTTAATGGGTACAAATTGTGGGATCCTACTACCCACATAATCATCATGGACAGAGATGCAATGTTTGATGAATCTCCTTTTATAAAATCAAACATAGTAAAATATGAAAGCTTCAAAGCATGGCTGGTAGCAGAAAGGTATTTGGAAGGTATTGATTTCCATGAAAGTTTATCACTGGTTGTTAAAATCTTGTTTCTATTCATATTGTGTTAGCACTGGTTGTGATAGTACAACTAGATGTTAAAATTGTTTTACATTGAGTTTTTTGGATAAGGGGATGTATATGGAAAAACCAGAACAGTTAGTTTAGAATCACAACAGGATATTTGTTTACAAACTCAAAAAATCATTGTATGGACTGAAGCATGCTAGGAAAATGGTACAAGATGTTTGATTCTTTCATGGTGAGCCAAATTTTACAAGAAGTGAGTATAACCATTGTGTTTTCATTATCTTGGTGTTATATGTTATGCTGGTTGCAAGCACAAGCATGGTTGAGATCAACAGGTTGGCTCAGTTGGTTAGGAGGTTTGTTATGAAGGATCTAGGAGCAGTAAAATAAATCATGGGCATGGAAATACACATAGATAGGAAATATGGTAAGCTTGGTTATCACAAATGAAGTATGTGGTGAAGATACTCAGGAAATTTAGTATGAATAATGTGAAACTGGTAAAATCCCTTTGGCTTTCCGTTGTAAATTCTCTTTAGGTTTATGTCCTAATTTATGAAGAAGAAAATGGTTATATGTCTCAAGTATTATATGCTAGTAGGAAGTTTGATGATTGTAATGGAGAAATGGTCAATATTTCACATGCAGTTGGTGTTTTCAATAGACACATGGTGAAACTAGTTGAAGAGCATGGAAATGGGTGCTTCAAACATAGAAGCACAAGTATCACGTACAATGGTTGTAGTGTTTTCGTATATGGTTATGATTAATGAGTTTTGGACAAGTACATCGGTTTATGAGACATGTTACTGATGGAGACAGAATGGTCCATACTGGAGTGAATTGTGCAGGCATGTTCACGTAATGGTATTGTCAAAGAAGTTGTGGAGTTGTGATGGTGTTTGGATTCTCTTGGCTTGCAGAAAAGGTGATGAATTAATTAAGGGCATGATGTGTCAGCTAAATTGCTGTCAAGGTGGAGATTGTTGGAAACATGCCAACGAATTTCCCCATGCGGTCACATGCAGATGCACATGCGCATACATGCAATCTACTTATGAACTATTCGTGTAACTAAGTGATCTATTCATGATCAGTCTATGTAATTGAGTGATAGATGTTATATATACGAGCATACCCATAGAGGTAGAGGACAATGCGAGTGCAAGCGAGTACATTGTGAGAGGAGAGGATGGTTGTATGCCTATGAAGGCTATTGTAATTCTCCCTTGAATAAGAAGAAGACCGATAATCATTTCCCATGGTTTTTTCCTGATTTGGGTTTCCACATAAATCATTGTGTCAAGTGTATGATTGATGTGCTTGGTTTAATGTGTGTTTGATCTTGCTTATTTTATGCTATGTTATATGCTATGTTTTTCTTCCGTTGCCTAACAATGATATGGTAGTTGCAGTATTGATTATCACAACCATATTATTAAAAGTGAATGCATATCAATTAGATGGATTCATATCAATTAGTGTAATTTCAAATCTATCAAGCACATTTTATTTTTTAACCATATTATTAAAAGTGAATTCATATCAATTAGATGGATTCATATCAATCAGTGTAATTTCAGATTTATCAATTACTAGGAGAGATCCCATTTCTTAAGATGTAATTTATTTTATTATTATTTTATTACATGTATGTTTTACAAGTTTAGTGTAATTATTTTTCTTTAATTAAAAACATTTGTGGGTGTAATTATTATTTTTTAATTGAATCAACTTTATTATTATTATTATTTTTATATTAATAATACTCTAGATGCAACCACTTTTAATAATGTGGTTGTGCTAGTAATAAGATATATCAATACAAATGCTTTTCACAGTACTCAACTTTAAAAAGTTAAAAGGAAAAAGCATTATTAAGTGGTATAGGCTAACATAACACATGAAGAGCAATTCATCATGTCAAATCTACTCAAGATTTTGCATTAAATAAAAAGTGCTAATACCTTATACAAACCCTAACTCTAATACTTTATACAAACCTTGATTCTAGTATAACACTAATCCTAACATAATGTTAGATGACCTGAATCATTACATCAATTATTTTCCAAATAAATCAAAACTAACTTTTGGAAAATAATTAATATAAAAATTAAAACCATCTAAAATTTTGTTAACATTATTGTTATACTAAAATTAAGGTTTGTATCAATTATTAACAAATCCTTATTTAATGCAAAATCTACATAATTCACTTCCTTTTAATATAATCTCCTATATCATCACCCACATAACATAATTTGTAGCATATGGCTATGCTTGTTCAAATGTAAATGATATTTATATAATACAAATTGAATGTTTCGAACAAACCACAAATCAAACTCTCTAACCTCCTTACAAGTTGAACCTGAAAATGTTCGCACTATTATTCAAAGAGAAAAATGGACAGAGAAATTGAGCAAGGGGCATTACATAACTGATAACACAACCAAGTCCTTAACATCATCAAGACCATTGGACAAACATATTGATGTGAGTATTGGTAAATATAATTCATGAGATTAAGATTGGTAAATCACTCTCCTTATAACAGAATGGAAAAGAATGGGCATGGAGTATGGAAAGTATTGCATTACAACTCGGTCATTAACATCAAGACCATTGTACACAAATATTGATGTGTTTTGAGAGAAATTTCCGATGGGCGGAGGAATTTTAATGAGAGCTATTGAGAACACCTCTCAACTTTCGCTGCATCAATGACTTGGAATCCTCTCATTGTTATGTTAATCTAAATTTAAATAATAAAAATTTAAATCTCATTGTTATGTTAATCACTTTAATCATCTATTTTAATGACGAATCAACATCTTTTTTATGTAAGAAAGTTAATGTTTGAAATCACAACTTTTCATTTATTAAAATCTCGTTTATGATTAAAATGCTTTAATTTTGGCCATTTCCAATAAGTATACTCCTCTTGATTTAATTATGAAACAATGAGAAAATTTATTATTACAATAGGAGCACTAATTATTATGAAATAACAACAAAAGGATAAACTATATGATATATGATATGAGGCACTTGCACTATTGACTATGAGAACCATATTATTAAAAGTGGTTGATATACTATGGATAGAAGGCTTATTAGTGTTATTTTTAAAAAAATTGAGGGAACTTTAATTTTTTTTTTAAATGTAGTATTATCTAACATCTCCCTCCATACTGTGCAATCCATCTTATCTTAAACCCATATCTATCAAACACCATCTTAAATTCAGATTTATCAAACACCAATAAAGATCCAATTGCTTAAGATGTAATTTAATTTTTTATTATTTCATTACATTAAATTTTACAAATTACTTATAATTATTTTTCTTTAATTAAAACTATTTATGTATGTAATCATTTTTTTAATTAAACTAATTTTATTTTTATTAAAATTATTTTTTATAATAATGATACTCTAGATTCAACCACGTATAATAATATGTTTATATTAATAGTAAGATATATCAATCCAAATACTTTTCATACTACTCAACTTTAAAAAGGTTAAAAGGAAAAAAAAAAAAAAAAAACATTATTTATTAAATCATCACATTCACTCCTAAACGATAGGCACTTCTTTTAACTATGTGCACTTATTGTTTTTCTCCTTTTCTTTTAGGGTATTGTTTCATTATTACTTGTTGGACATGCAAAATAAAGAGAACTATTTATTAAATAATCACATTTACTCGTAAACAATAGCACTTCTTTTAAATTGGCTACCCTTATTGTTTTTCCTTTTTTTCCAATGTATTGTTTCGTTATCTCTCGTTTGACCATGCAAAATAAGGAGCATTATTTATTAAATAATCACATTTACTCCTAAACAATAGGCAAGACACTTCTTTTAAATTGGTTATACTTATTTTTTTTCTCCTTCTATGAATTCTAGGAATTTATAGGAAAATATTGTTGAAATTACTAAGATAACTGAGAGGAGGTGAATCAGTTGTTACTGTGTTTAAACAATCTTATGTCTATTAAAATATTATTAATATTCTCCATGTGATCATCAAAACTATGCTAGATATGAACAACATAAATAATAACCATCAATCACACATATAATATACACAGAGACAGATATTCATGAGGAAACCCATAAATGGAGGAAACCTCTTCTTCTTACAATGATAGGCAGTCTTTTATGTTCTGTACATCATCTATCTTTGAGAACCAACTCAAAATGAGGCTATAACCTCTTCTTTAACAAGCTGCAACTTGTAGAGAGCACCAACCTTCAAGATTCTCTAGCACCCACTAGAAAGAAGCATATTTTCTCCTTATGATATCCAGCACCAACTGGATGGAAGCACCTACTTCCACTTATACAAGCACCAATTTGCACACAGGAAAATCTTCATTTTCCCTAGCACCACCCTACCACCCTGTTTTCTAGCTACAACTAGATGGAAGCTACAACTCCCTGTATTCAAGCACCAACTTGAATACCAGAGGACCACAATCCTCCCTAGTGCCACCCTACCACCCTGTTTTCTAAAATTTTGTTTGATTAGACCCTTGAAACAATACAGATGTTTCAATACATACCACTTCTTCTTTGTTATGCAATTCAACTCTGCTTCTGTCTGATCATGCTTGGCTCGACTTGGTGTCTCTTTCCATCTTCTCTCTCTCTATTCTTCTCATGTTTATAGGTTCTTGTACATTCTGCTCTTTTCACCATCTCTGCTTTGTCCAAATTTTGTTCTTTATCTCTAAATTTGTTCTCACCTTGTTCATACTGTCATCTTCATTACTTACAGTTCAACTCATTTTCCAGAGAAAACAGGGAGCCTCACCTTATCACTGCGTTATCCTCTTATTCATTCCCCCATAATCCGTTACACAACGAACCTAAAAAACGCCCAAGAAAAGAATCTCAAAATACCCAAGAATCAATGATTCAGTTCGTATAACTGAATCGTAACTGATCAATAAATCACGAAGTGAAAACAATAACCCTTTGATCAAATTGTCTGTTTAATCTGCGTAATTGGCTTATACACACAGAGGAGCTAAGTTCCTCTCCACATGACCACTGGTTGTGACCATACGCCAACAAAAAAGGTGTTTCGAAGCTTCGCGCTTCAGATATTCTGTTGTGTGTCACCCAGACACTCCCAACTCCTGATCTTCGAAGTAGAGCCTAGCTTCACTAGCTCCTTCCCTTATTCTCTGTTGAAGCGACCTCTTGCTGTGACTTGGGGCCAAGCACTTCGGGGCTTCACGTTTTGCGAACTCGCAAGTTATCCCTTCTCCTTTCTCCGATGTCTGAACTCTAGAGCTATGAATTTCGTCGTGCCAGATCAACGGTCCACGAAATTCCTTAATCGACGGTCCAAATCTCTTCTTCACGAACTCGGGCTTCACGAGTTCCTGTCTCATTCATTCACTCCTTCCTCTAGATTTCACGATTTGTGAATCAATGAAGCACTAATCTCTTGCCATGTGACCTTCCTAGCACCAACGACTAGGATTTCCTTCGTGATTTTGAACTTCACGAGTTTCCACTCTTCTCCTTGCAAATATTTCGAAGTCCGAATCCTCAAACTCTTGGATCTACTTCCACTTTTCCCCCTTGATGATGGATGGTTCTGATAGACCTCAGAACTTCAGGACTTCATGAGTTCGCTTATCCTATGCACTCTAAAGGAATTAAGGTCCGTGCACTTACCTCTGGATCCAACGACGGTTGGTCCATGCGCTTAGATCTAATGCTGGAGATCTGTTCTCCTCCTCTACGTGCTCATTCCTCCTTTTTGGACTCTAATCCAATGGTCTAGATTCTTCACAGTGCTCGATCCAATGACCACTATCGCTCCTCCTCCTGAGCTTACAATCTCTTTCGACTTAGAATATTTTCTAAGTATTCAAAGGTTTCTGTCTCCAAACCTTTCCTGTTTTCCATCATCGCTATTGTTTTATTTTCCATCGTCACTGCTGTTCTTGTCATCAATAACAATCACACTCCCCCTGTAAACATGCCAACAATCCCCCCCCTTTGGCATTGATGGAAACCCTGAAAGGCTGCATTATTCTGCTTATACCTCCAACTATAGCATCCAGACCACACCCTTTTCTCCCCCTTTGACATGAATGTCAAAGAAAACTGAGAGTGACTCTGTTCTCCCCCTGATCATAGATACAATAAGCAATCTCCCCCTGATTAGATATACTATGATCACTCCCCCCCTGATCAGATCTATTTTAACTAGATAATAGGGTCACACCCAACTTATGGCATAAATACTCAAATTGAGTTGTTGCAAGCGAATTAGTAAAGACATCAACAATCTGATCTTTGGATGTAATATAATTCAGCTGAACAACTCTGTTTGTAACATGGTCTTTGAGAAAATGATACTTTATTGGTATATGCTTAGTCTTGGAATGAAGCACATGATTCTTGGAGACACTAATGGCACTGGTGCTATCGTAGTAAAGTGGAATGGGATCAGTATAAGTTACCTTCAAATCTGCAAGAGTTTGAATCATCCATAATATCTAAGTGCAACAAGTAGCATTAGCAATGTACTTGGCCTCTGTAGTTGATAAAGAAATAGATCCCTACTTCTTACTAAGCCACGTGACTAATGAATCACCTAATAAGAATGCACCTCCACTGGTGCTCTTTCTTTCATCCAAACAATTTGCCCAATCAACATCTGAATATGCAGTTAATTGAAAATTCTGATTTCTAGGATACCAAAGACCATAAGTCATTGTATCCTTCAAATATTTGAATATCTTCTTGAGAGCTGCTAAATGACTTTGTTTAGGAGCAGACTGATAATGACCTACCATTCCAACAACTTTCATTATATCAGGACGAGATGATGTGATGTACATAAGACTTCCTATCATTGATCGATATGTTATTTGATCAACATCACGTGAAATATCATCTTTACTGATCTTGCAACCAACCACCATAGGTTTACTAACAGGAGAGTAATCTTCCATCTGAAACTTCTTCAACATCTCTTTCAAATACTTTTCTTGAGACATAAATAACCCTGCAAAACTCTGCTTGATTTGCAAACCAAGAAAATATGACAGTTGTCCTATCATGGACATCTCAAACTCAGTTTGCATAGCATTAGCAAACCATTGAATAGAAGGGTCATTAGTACATCCAAAAATAATGTCATCTACATAAACCAAAACAACTAATAAATCATCACCTTTAGACTTAATGTATAGATTACTGTCAACGATACCTTTCTTGAGCCCTTTGTCTTGTAAAAAATTCTCCAGTCTATAATACCAGGCTCGTGGTGCCTATTTCAGTCCATATAAATCCTTTTTAGCTTGCAAACATAGTCAGGATTATCTGTCAATGAAAATCCTTCAGGTTTCTCCATATATACTTCTTCTTCTAGATCTCCATTAATAAATGATGACTTAACATCCATCTGATATACTTTAAAGTTCTTACGACATGCATAGGCAAGGAACGTTTTGATGGATTCCAATCTTGCCACTGGTGCAATGGTTTCATCAAAATCCTGTCCTTCAACTTGTGCATACCCCTTACCGACCAATCTGGCTTTATTCTTAACAATTTGTCCTTGTTCATTCATTTCATTCTTAAACATCCATTTGAAGCCTATTACATTCTTATCTGTAGGTCTGGGAAAAAACTCCCATGTATTTTTCTTCTCTATCTGATCAAGCTCTTCATTCATAGCTCTAATCCAATTGTCATCATTGCTGGCTTTATCAAAATTTTTGGGTTCAAGCATAGATAGGAATGCAATATGAGATTGTTCTGAGTCTTTAATCAATTGTCTTCTTGTCTAAACTCCTTTATTTATATCACCAATTATTTGTTTTTCATGATGATTCTTTCTAACAATTATGAGAGGTGGTTTTGTTTCTGTCTGCTGATATGAGTCTGCCCGAGTATTTTTATCTTCATCTGACTCAGAGTCTTCTCTTTCTGATTCTTGGACCCGTTCATCTTCAACTTCAACTATATTGTCTGTGGTTGGTTCAATATTGCTTACATTTCGTACCGAGATTTCTTCATCAACTTTTATGTCAATACAATCAACCATTTTATGCAGCCTCTTATTATAGTATCTGTATCCTTTACTGTTTGTATCATACCCTAAGAAGATACCTTCATCATCCCTGTCATCATATTTTCCAAGATTCTCATCATTATTCTTGATATAACACTTACTCCCAAAGACTTTAAAATGCTTGATTGAAGTAGGTCTTCCAAACCATAGTTCATAAGGAGTCTTGTCACTTTGTGGCCTGATATGAGCTTTGTTAAGAATATGTACAACTGTATGAATTGCTTCTACCCAATATGTCTGAGCAATATTCATTTCATTCATCATTGATCTTGCCATCTGCTGAACTGATATATTTTGCCTCTCAACTACACCATTTTGTTGTGGAGTCCTTGGAATAGTATAATCTCTTTTGATCCCATGTTTATTACAAAACTCTTTAAAGTCCCCTGAACTAAACTCTCCTCCTCTATCAGACCTTACTGCCTTCAATCTTTTTCTTGTTTGATTCTCAGTTAGAGCCTTAAACACTTTGAATTTTTCAAATGCTTCAAATTTTTCTTTCAGAAAGGCAACCCATGCAAGTCTAGAATAATCATCAATAATCAACATGAAGTAATTTTCTTTTCCTATACCTTCCTTCCTTGATAATCTACATAAATCCATATATACTAACTAAAGAGGTTTTTCTGTTAATGGAAAGTTCTTAGATTTAAACTGTGTCTAAGTAACCTTTCCTATTTGGCAAGGTTTACATACAAAATCATATGGCTTTGATATCTTTGGAATATCTTTTACCACCCCACTGTTTCTAAGTTTGATTAGATGATCAAAATTTAGGTGTCCAAGTCTCCTATCCCATAGCCAAATTTCATCATACTTACTTAAATGACATTCTTCTTTATCTTCTTTCAAAACATAAACATTTTTTTCTGTTCTTATTCCTTTTGCAATCAACTGTCCCGAGTTCACAGATTTTATTTTACAACCTTTAGAAGTGAAAACAACTTCACATCCTCTGTCACAAACTTGACTGACACTAAGCATATTATGTTTCAGACCTTATACAAACAACACATCTTTAGCTTTCCCTTTTCCATTACTTAGACTTACCATTCCTTTATCTTTGATTTTTCCTGGTGCATTATTTCCAAAAGTTACATTCCCTGATTTTCTTTCACTTAGAGTCGCAAACTTGCTTTTGTCTCCAATCATATGTTTGGAACATCCACTGTCAATATACCAGGGGTTCTTTTGTCTTTGAGCTGACAACACTAATCCACACTTGTCATCTTCTTTCTTCTTCCAAACCTTGACATTTTCAGAAGAGAGATTTAAATCTGGCTTATAGTTCTTTAAGCAATAGTCTGCAGCTTTATGTCCATAATTATGGAAGATGTAACATTTTGGTTCATTGAATAAAGCATCATAACGATTTTTATGCTTAACCTGTGTCTTTTTCCCAACCATCACATGATTTGTAGTCCGTGGTTGTTTGTTACTTGGCTGTCTCATTCTTTATTGTGGAAGATATTTATTCTTTGAGTATCTTGACTGCTCATATATAAATCTTAAAGAACAATTTACAGCTTTGTGACCAAAGTTAGAGAAGAAAAAACAATATCCATAGAAAAATTCTTTGTACTAGGAAAATGGTTGTCTTCTTTGGGCAGATCGATTTCTTCCATGTTGATGATTTACTTGAGCAGAGGATGCACTATTTCTTTGTTCTATAGATTATGTTCTGGTACTTTTTCCTTCACTCCCCCTTGGCAACTGATCATCTTCCTTTTTTTCTGTAGATTTGTTGTTGTCAATGATTGTAGACTTGACAAACTTGATGGATTATTTGTTGCTTAGATGACCACTACTTGATCCTTCTTCATAACCCAAATCAGTTTTCAACTTTGTATTCCTTTGCTAATTCAGAATGGTGGCTAATCCTTCTAAGGCTTTAATACTTGTCATATTCTGATGATATAAGGCCTGGAATTTCTCTAGATCTTTTCTAACAGCCACTACTTCAGCTTCTAGAGCTTCACACCTCACCTTCTTCTCTGTTAATTGTTGTTTTAGAATATATTCTATTTTATTTGATTCTTATAATTATACTTTTAACAAAACAATATCTTCACTCGGTTCTATACCATTCTTTTTAAATTGCATCAATAATTGTTTTTGTTTTCTCTCCTTAAGTTTGAGTCTATCAATCTCTTCCAAAGCATTGATTAGTTCACCTTCCATATCAACCAAAACTTCTTCTTCATTCATGTCACTACCTGTGTATTCATCATCAAGGTCTCCCATGGCCATAAGCATAAAATCATTCACCTTATCTTCACAAGATGAATCACTATTTGTGTCTTCTGAGGAGTCATCATTATTTGCACACAAACTTTTATTTTTACTATATTTCTTAAAATTGTATTTATTTTCATCATCAGAGTTCTAGTCTTTTTCTTTGTGAGAAAACTTAGATGCAAAATGACCTATCTTACCATAGTTGAAACATTTAAATGGCATCTGGCCTTGGTATTTTCCTGATCCTTTCTTTAACCTCCTCACAAATTTTTCCTCAACATCATCTAATTCTGAATTAGTATTCTTGTCTACTTTAAAATATGATTCTCTAGTGGTGGATTTATCTTTACTAATCCTCATTTCACAAGCATTTAGAGTTCCTAGGAGTTGATTAATAGACAGAGTCTTAAGATCATTCAGTTCTTCTCTTGCAGAAATTTTTGGATTAAATCTATCAGGCAGAGATCTTAAAATCTCCCGAACTAAAAATGCGTCTTCAATCTTATCACCAAGACCCTTCATGGCATTCACAAGCTCCTCAAGTCTTAAGAAGTATTTACTAACCGTTTCACCCTCATTCATCTTTAGTTGTTCAAATTTCAATCTATATGTCTGAAGTTTGGCATCTTTTACTTTCTCATTTCCTTCATAACTACTAATAGGTTTATCCCACATCTTTTTGGCAGATTCAAGATGCATCACCTTTACAAATTCAGCTTCAGCAAGCCCACTCAAGATAGCATTCATTTCCTTTGCATTGAAGCTAAATTCTAACTTATCATATTTGGAAGCTAGCACAACAGTTTTTGTATATCCAGTCTCTACAACATCCCAAACATCAACACCTAAGGCCATAATGTATGTTCTCATTCTAACCTTCCAGAAAGAAAAAATTGTTCCATCAAACAAAGGAGGCTTATTGGTTGAAGTTCCTTCATGACTTGTCATGTTTAAGCTTACTGATCTACCTTTAAATAAAAGGAACCCGCTCTGATACCAATTGTTGAAATTACTAAGACAACTGAGAGGGGTGGGGGGTGAATCAATTTTTATTGTGCTTAAACAATCTTATGCCTATTAAAATATTATTAATATTCTCCATGTGATCATCAAAATTATGCTAGACATGAACAACAAAAATAATAACCATGAATCACACATATAATGTATGAAGAGACAGGTATTCATGAGGAAACCCATAAAGGGAGAAAACCTCTTCTTATTAGAATGATAGGCAATATTTTATGTTCTGCACATCATCTATCTTTGAGAACCAACTCAAAATGAGGTTACAACCTCTTCTTTAACAAGCTGCAACTTGTAGAGAGCACCAACCCTCAAGATTCTCTAGCACCCATTAGAAAGAAGCATATTTTCTCCTTATGATATCCAACACCAACTGGATGGAAGCACCTACTTCCACTTATACAAGCACCAACTTGCACACATAAAAGTCTTCGTTTTCCCTAGCACCACCTTGCCACCCTATTTTCTAGCCACAACTAGATGGAAGCTACAACTCCCTGTATTTAAGCACCAACTTGAATACCAGAGGACCACAGTCCTCCCTAGTGCCACCCTACCACCTTGTTTTCTAAAACTTTGTTTGATTAGACCCTTGTAACAATACAGATGTTTCAATACATACCACTTCTTCTCCGTTTTTCAATTCTGCTATGCTTCTGTCTGATCATGCTTGGCTCCACTTGTTGTCTCTTTCCATCTGCTCTCTCTCTATTCTCCTCATGCTTTTAGGTTCATGTACATTATTCTCTTCTCACCATCTATGCTCTGTCCAACTTTTTTTCTTTATCTCTAAATTCGTTCTCACCCTGTTCATACTGTCATCTTCATTACTTACAGTTCAAATCATTTTGTAGAGAAAACGTGGAGCCTCGCTCTGCCACCACGTTATCCTCTTATTCATTCCCACATAATCCGTTACACACCGAACCTAAAAAACTCCCAAGAAAAGAATCTCAAAACGCCCAAGAATCAATGATTCAGTTCATATAACTGAATTGTAACTCATCAAGAAATCACAAAGTGAAAACAATAACCCTTCGATCAGACTGTCGGTTTAATATGTGTCGCTGGCTTATACATGTAGAGGTGCTAAGTTCATCTCCACATGACCACTGGCTGTGACCATACGCCAACAAAAAAGGAACTTCGAAGCTTCGTGATTCAGATATTCTATTGTGTGTCACCCAGACACTCCCAACTCCCGATATCCGAAGTAGATCCTAGCTCCACTAGCTCCTTCCCTTATTCTCTGTTGAAGTGACCTCTTGCTGTGACTTAGGGCCAAGAACTTCAGGGCTTCATGTTTTGAGAACTCAAAAGTTATCCCTTCTCATTTCTCCAATGTCTGAACTCCATAGCTAAAAATTTCATCGTGCCAGATCAATGGTCCATGACATTTCTTAATCGATAGTCCAGATCTCTTCTTCATGAACTCAGACTTCACGAGTTACTGTCTCATGCATTCACTCCTTCCTCTGGATTTTGTGATTTGTGAATCAACAAAGCATTGATCTCTTGCCACGTGACCTTCCTAGCACCAATGACTAGGATTTCCTTCGCGATTTCAAACTTCATGAGTTTCCACTCTTCTCCTTGCAAATCTTTCGAAGTCCGAATCCTCAAACTCTCAGATCGGCTTCCACCTGCCCCCCCTCGATGATGGATGGTTTCGATAGACCTTGAAATTTCGGGACTTAGTGTGTCTGCTTCTCCTGTGCACTCTAAAGGAATTAGGGCACGTTTACTTACCTTTGGATCCAATGACGGTTGGTCCATGCGCTTAGATCTAACGCCTGAGATATGTTCTCATCCTCTGTGTGCTTGTTCCTCCTGTCTTGAATCTGATGCAATGGTCCAGATTATTCACAATGCTCGATCTGATGACCAATGTCTCTCCTCCTCCTGAGCTTACGATCTCTTTCGACTTAGAATACTTTCTAAGTATTCAAAGTTTTCTGTCTCCAAACCTTTACTGTTTTCCATCATCCTGTTTACCATCATCGTTGTTGTTCTATTTTC
The DNA here is from genome assembly GCA_032191745.1 of Picea mariana. Lineage (NCBI taxonomy): Eukaryota > Viridiplantae > Streptophyta > Pinopsida > Pinales > Pinaceae > Picea > Picea mariana. The sequence continues at coordinate 28,964 of JASDQU010099629.1, forward strand.
CATCGTCGCTGTTGTTCTTTCCATCAATGACAAGCACACTCCCCCTGTAAATATGCCAACAAATATGAGAAGTGATATGAAATTGTGACAATGAGTAGAATTACAAGTTTAATGGTTGCGATGGGCCTGCTTCTATTCTTGAGGGGTGTGATGTCAACAATGTTCATGGCCTAGCTTGGAGTTGGCGGGAGTCTCTATTTCAATGGGTTTCACAAACATAATAAGGTATATGATTGGGCATGGGGCTATAACTCAGATGTCATCAAGCATTTTGGAGGAAAATGATGGACTCTTCTGGGTCTCACGCTCAAAAGAACAATTCTCAAAATAGGATCCGAGGAGGCCTTTCCCATTGCTTGAGAATTGCGAAGATCTCAAACTATATTCAAGTAAGTTCTTAATTGTCCTTCATAAATAACGATATGTTTTGTTGAGATAAATTTTAATAGTGGTGCCACTAATTGTAGTCTACAATAGTCGTTTCCATCCATTATAATGGGTTAATAATTCCTAGGATACAACAAACTATGAAAGGATATGAAACCAACGTTTTGTTTCCATTTCTCCATTCAAATCTTGTAATTTAAGTTAGAAAACAACATCCTAGGATGAGAAGTGAAGTTTATAATGATAAATTGGGGAACTTATACGAAACATGCACAACTGCAAATGTAAAGTTTAAAAGGTCCTTGAAGCACAACAACATGCAACACTATCTTACCTTTGCTCGATGCTCCATTTGGCTCTTGTAATTTAAGTTATAAAAAAAAAATCTAGGATGAGAAGTGAAGTTTACTATTTGGGGAACTTTTATTGCAAATATAAATTTTAAAAGGTCCTCGAAGAAAATCAACATGTAACATTATAACAACATAAAATATTATCATATGTATGCTTGATGGTTCCTATTGGGAATGTGTTGCATGTCTTTACACGACATATGGTTATATTCTTTGTATGTTCTTACATATGTTTGCATGGTTATATTTATGTTATGCATGTCATTACATGTGTTTGCATGGGTATGCATGTGTTTTCATGGCTAAGCATGTCCATGCATCTGTTTACATGGCTATCTCCAAGTTATGCATATCCTCACATGTGTTTGCATGAATATGCATGTCCATGCACCTATTTGCATGGATATCTTCACTCCATGCATGTCTTTTCATGACTATCTATGCATGTCTTTCATGTAACCTAATTCTCGTAGAGGAACTAAAGTTGTAATCTGATTTGGGTAAATGGATTAGGGTTTAGGATGACATATAATTCTTATATATTGTATTGCAATTATGAAGTTAATAAATAATCAATAAGAGAGAGGTGTGGCTCTATGGTTTTTTGGTTTTCCTGGTTTGGGTTTCCAAGGTAAATCTCCGTGTATATGTGTGATTGCAATTGCATTCTTTTATATTTTTAGAGAATCTGTGTGTTCATTGCATTACTGTAAAATGTTTAAAACTTACATTTGGTATCAAAGTAGTTATTGGCTTAAGGGGGATTCCTTGGTGGCTAAGGGTCTGGTTTCTTCTGATAAACCTTGTTTCAACAGGAGCTTTTAAAACTTAAATTTGTTATCAAAGTAGTTATTGGCTTTAGGGGGATTCCTTGGTGGCTAAGGGTTTGGTTCAGTCTCTTGATAAACCTTGTTTCATGGGGAGATTTATGCTGGTAATTCTCATGTTGAAAGAAAATGGTGAGCAATTCTAAAATCAAGATTGAGAAATTTAATGGGAAAATATTTGAGCTATGGAGTCTCAAGATGGAATACCTTCTTGTAGAAAGAGAATAGTGGGTTGTTTTGGATCTTGGTACTGCACCTATGGGTATGTTGACAAAAGACTAGATAATGTTGGAGAGAAAGGAAAATATTAGAATCTAGTTGTTTCCTTTAGATTCAGTGCTACTGAATGTCTTAGGAGAAGCTACATCCAAGGAATTATGGGATAAGTTAGGGACATTCTATCAGTCCAAGTACTTGGTAAAGAAAAATTTCCTTTGAAATAAGTTGTATATTCTAAGGATGAATGATGGAGACTCCATTGCAAAGCATCTAAATTCCTTTAACAATGTGGTAAGTTAGTTTTTTTCTATTGATATTAATAGTTTTTGATGAAGATAAGTACATCAATTTACTATGTTTTTTTATAGATTCATGGGATAGTTTGGTTGTAGTTATTAGAAGTGATACAATCACATTAACATTTGATGATGTGGTTTCATCCTTTCTACTAGAAGAAATGAGGCAAAATACCATGGATAGTCAGAGCACAGATGCCTTATTTGTAAGAGGACATTCCCTGGATAGAAATAAAAATAAGTACTCTAGCGGGAGATCTAAATCCTGAGCTATATCTAAATCTCTAGGAAAATTCTTAAAGAAATGCTGAAAATGTGGGAAAGATGGGAATTTTAAGAAGGATTGCAGATCAAAAAATGTTGAGAGAGGGAATGGATTTGATGATCTGATGATGTTCCTTCCAAAAAAGGGAAATCCTCCTCAGAGGAAGGAGGGGATGTGTACTTGGATTCTTCAAGAACACATGCAGATCATGATGTATCATTTATCAATTCATGTGCTTATTTTCATATGACTCCCCATAGGGAGTGGTTTTGTGAATATGAAAAGTATAATGGAGGTGATGTTTTCCTAGGAGATGACTTGAAAGCCATAATCAAAGGGCACATAAAGGTCAAGTTGCAGCACAAGGATGGAAGGATTAGAACACTCCCTGGGTTTCTGTAAATTCCATAGTTGGTTAGAAACTTGATATATGTAAGTAAGAAGAGTGATGTAGGTGTAGATACTATGTTCCAAAAGGAAACATGTAAACTGGTTGGAGGATCAATGTTTTTTTATGAGCGGAGTTCGAAATGGAACTCTACACAAGTTTTTGGGAGGCACAATAAATAATGGGTGTGATAGTTCTATTGTTCATGAGGGTGAAGAAGAAAAAACCCCTAGGGTCTCTAGAGAAAATACAATTCCATGGCATCAAAGACTAGGACATATTGGCGAAAAGGGCCTTCAAGCACTACATAGTAAAGGTATGGCTGAAGGTATGCTTGATTGCATAGTGTATTTTTATTTATGTGAACATTTCATATGTTGTAAACAAAATCAAGTAATATTCTCATTTGGTGCTACAAGAGAAAATGAGATATTAGAGTTAGTACACCGTGATGTATTTCGATCGATGCTTATTCCACCACTAGTTTAATCTATTTACTGTGTTTCGTTCATTGATGATTTCTCAAGGAATATATGGATTTATTTCCTTCGAAAGAAATCCAAGGCCTTTGGTAAATTTCAACAGTTTAATGCTATTATGGAGAATCATACAAAAAATAAAATAAATATGTTGAGGATAGATAATGGTGGATAAGTATGTGGGAATGAATTCAAAGAGTTTTGTAAGAAGTGTGGTATAAAAAGGAATAAGACCACTTCATACACACCTCAATAGAATGGGGTTGCAGAAAGGATGATTATGAAGTTGATGAAAAAATAAAAGAGCACGCTTAGTGGTTGTTGGCTTGCATTCACACATCCTTCTTAATGTTGGGGGGTTGATGATCTAGGTTTGATCTAGAGTTGACAAAAAAAACCCCAAGGTGTCGACATATCAATCCTTAGTCAAAGAATGAAGAAAGGTCTCACTTGAGATGCCATGAGAATCACAGAGACCATCTAGTCTTGTGTCAATGATAAAGGGTTAAGCTACATAGGGAAGCAACTCGGGTTGACATTCACACCTTCCATTAGAATGAATCAATAGATTAACAACATGCAACATTACCATATTCACCCATTGAATGCATAGTCAACATAGTAAATGATAGGAATAACAACAAATTATATTATTTCCATTCAAACAATGGCATACATGGACCAAGCAAGTAATATTTCTTCACGAACAACGCTCCGTGCTTTCATACATTCTATCAATCATGAATTACAAGGAACCATGTTCTTTCTATCAGACTCTTCCCACAGTACTACAATGACTCTATTACATAATTCTTATAAAACTTGTTCCAACCACATTCAAAACTAGACTCACAACAACACTAATGCAAACTCTAGCCAGACTCATTTCTCTTCTCTACTGCAGATTAAAACTCTCTGAATTCCAAACCAAGAGAACTCTTCTCTATGTATTCTCTACTCCATTTTCTTTCCTTTTATGCTTTGGATCTATGTCACTTTTGCCTCCTATCCACTCACTCTGCTCATTGTCAGTCCTGCACACTTCTACCACTCGCATGCATCCCACGTAGCCTCTTTGGAGTCATGGTAGTCTTAACTAACTTTCCATCTCATCCCTTAACTGATCCATGATCTCTCGTGCTGCCCAAGTTAATAATTCAGTAAGATTACCAAATATCTTCTTCTTGATCTGGTGTGCATGCAATATCTTCTTGATTCATGGTGCGCATTGTGGAACTCTGATTGGTGCATGTGTCTTATTTCATCCATAGTGAAATTGATGATGTGCATGAAAAACTATAGCACGGGCATAATATTTAACCCAAAAATTTGGGTTCTAACAGGCTTCTTTGGATTGTGAAGCCCGAGGAGGAGAACCTAGTGGTGTGGGCAAGCCAATTGTTGACAAAGGAAATCAAAATTACCCATCACATCTTTCTAAAATTGTTTTTGTCTTGACAGTTGTGTGTGATGTTCCTTGACCAAATTGGAAAGGTTAGACACATGTCTACCTTCTTGTAGTGTCGCAGGTCTGGCTTGTGACCACTTAGTGGTGTTTGTTTGACAAAACTTCCACGAAACTTGACCAGACAGACGTTCAGCTGCACAGAAGGCTCTGGGACATCTTCTTCGACTTGAGTGGAAACCAGTGATGGTGTACATTCTTCCTCCATGATGGGGTACAAGTTAATAGGAGGCAGTCCTTGTGTCTTGGAGGACCCTTTTCGTTTTCCAAGCCCCATCTTCATTTTCTTTGAAATTTTATGCACTTTGCATTTGATCTTCCATATTATTTGGTCATTTCTCAGTGGAACCAAAGGTTTGGTGCATATGATATCCAAAATATCTATCTCTATGTTGAGTGGCAACTGCAACTTGTCTATGTTCCTATGATTTCTTTATTCTTATCTCAAACCATGTTTGTACCTCGGTAAATGGGGGATGGTAGTTGACTAACCATCCTATGACACGTAGTAGGATGTCCTTTTTTGTAATGCAAAAGGGAAGCTTGGCCTCAACCTTATTGTTGGTTACCCGAGGGTAAATAAACATGTTATGGAAATCACATTCAAAATCAAGATAATCAATGTAATGTTTAGGATTTTTTTTGGGATTTAGACCATTGTATCAACATCGATGATCAACTTTGTAAACTATTTCTGAAAAAACATTGCATGATCAACTTTGAATTCTGGTTCCTTCATGTACTGGAGAGTTAAAAAATGGGGAGTAACGAACTTTGGGGTGCCCTTCCCATCCTACTCATGCCCTGGTGTTGGCTTCCTTAAGATCATGCCAAGAAAGAGGACAACCCAACTATAATGAAACTCCTTTCCCAAGTCCTAGGCATCCAAACACTTGTACACAAATTCATTCAACAAGTATCGATCCCAGGCCATTTGGAAAAATCCAGCATATGATTCAATGATGAGGATGACACTAAGGGGGCATTCATCCTTATGAAACTTCCTTAAGAACTTGCAGGAAAGAAATTGTGTTTCAAACTTGAATGACATATCATTAATATCAATGATCACAACCTCACACGTCTCTCTGCGTGCCCCAATGATCCAAAAAGGATCTAGAGAAGGTTAAGAATAACTTAGAACTCACATAGGCATCTCAGAATGGCTCCAGCAGACAGAGAAAGGGGAAAAATTCAAAGTTCCTAAAACTTGGTGAAAATGGCATGATAAAAAATAGAGCGTTGCAAACGACTCATCAAACATAGTTACAGTTTGAAAGATATTTGCAGTCAAAGTTTTGTTCAACCAGGACCAGTCAGCAAGGGACACATCATCATCCGTACTGCTGACGTGAGAAGCCGATGTGGCAGGGTGACATCATTATATGAGATGCTGATGTCAGCATGCCACATGGAATCACCACAGGCTTTCACATGTCACCCACCAATGGAATTTTTAGGGGTCCATATGGACCAATAGAAAAGTGCCACATGGCACCCTAAGAGACGCCACATGGCACCACCCAGGGAGTGCCACGTGTTAGTACGAAAATGACAGGGTGAGCCACATCAACATACAAGCATGCATATCGGCAGACACCAACTGGCCCAATCATGGGGCAACACATGGCATCCCGAGAATGCCCAATGTTGGCCCATGAACGATTTTTGTTTTAAAGAATGAAATGGCAGGTCCACCAAATCGAGAGGACCACGCCAATTTTGTATGGTCATTAGCAGATTTTCTAGCGAGCCACTAAATTTAGTAGGAGTTCCAACAATGTGTATATATATATATATTAAACACTACCAAAAACGGAGTCTGACGGGTTCGATCCTGGAACCTCCGACTAGTACAACGCCTTTAAAACTCTGCCCTAACCAACATGCCAGGGGATGTGGCTTGGTACATCTGCCACCTTCATTATTTAAAAATTAATATTTACCCAGAGTTAGGGGGAAGGTGTGCGCGACCGTACTGTACAATCCATGGCATGGATTTCGAGACAAATGTTGTCATAATTGCAGGTACAAAGGGCACAAAAACCAAGACAACATTTCTCTTGGGCCTGGGAGTGCCATAGTCGGATTGCAGCATGGAGACAGTCATTTTTGGGTAATTCGACGCCACGAATCCAATGGTGATGTTTTTTTTTTCCTAAGTTGAGCATTATTTATGCAACTTGATTTTAGAATGAGGTATATTCATGTATTTGCCAAATTATTTTGCTGAGTTAATAAAAGAGCCTACCCATTTGAGAGAAGGACCCATAGACGTAGTCTACCAGGGAAAAACTCTGTTATCAAGTTTTTTGTTCATATCTGATGCTTATGTCTCTTCATTTATAAGTTTTCCCTTCTTTATGGTGCACTTTAATTTATGCTCATTTAATACAATTCTTCATAAGCCACGATGAAAAGATCCCGGATCATGTTGGTATCGGAGTAGCCATCTTTGATTTGAATTGTTGAGTGCGAATGCTTACTAGGGCCAAGCATAAGCAGGGTGAAGGACCTCTAAATACTTTCAATCCCGAAGTTGGCCATGTATCTAGAAGGAAGAAAATGGCAAAAGAGGACAAGCGTGATGAATAGGAGAAAAACTTTCACATGGTCTTTTATCGCATGTCAGAAATGGTCGAGCGAATGTATGGAGATTACGAGAAGAGGATGAAGAAGAAAGGAAAGAAAAAGGAAGCACA
>JASDQU010099633.1:2246-21926 GCA_032191745.1 Picea mariana
AWGGTRATYYAATGTTACRRCAATAAAKTTGAGAGAGATTSTTCRACWACTMATTYAYRGCAARGKGAGATTATRTCAAMATRRYGWTCCAAYGTCACCWACRKTTWCAACMATAAATTTGAGAGAGATTCTTCAACTWCTCATTCAYAGCAAAGTKAGATTATGTCAACATGGCGATCCAATGTTATGTTTTCAACARTAAATTTGAGAGAGATTCTTCAACTTATTCTTCAACTTCTCRTTCACAGCAAAGTGAGATTATGTCAACATGGCGATCCAATGTTATGTTTTCAACAATAAATTTGAGAGAGATTCTTCAACTTATTCTTCAACTTCTCATTCACAGCAAAGTGAGATTATGTCAACATGGCGATCCAATGTTATATTTTCAACAATAAATTTGAGAGAGATTCTTCAACTTCTCATTCACAGCAAAGTGAGATTATGTCAACATGGCGATCCAATGTTACAACAATAAATTTGAGAGAGATTCTTCAACTACTCATTCACAACAAAGTGAGATTATGTCAACATGGCGATCCAATGTTATGTTTTCAACAGTAAATTTGAGAGAGATTCTTCAACTTCTCATTCACAGCAAAGTGAGATTATGTCAACATGGCGATCCAATGTTATGTTTTCAACAATAAATTTGAGAGAAATTCTTCAACTTCTCATTCACAACAAAGTGAGATTATGTCAACATGGCGATCCAATGTTATGTTTTCAACAATAAATTTGAGAGAGATTCTTCAACTTCTCATTCACAGCAAAGTGATTGATTGTGTATGGGATTTCTACTCAGCCTCGTATACCAACCACTCATTTTTAGTGATGGTGCCTCTTGTTCATAATTTTTGGTTACACTTTCATTAATCTCCCAGACGTCAACTTTCGCCATTATTCCACTTTGGCGGGCTTGCGCGCCCCACTGTGACCGAACAGCCTTTGTCTTATTTCCTCGGCAACATGCAACATCAGTGGGTACTTGCTTCCTCTGCAAAATCAGTAGGTAGGTGCTGAATGTCGTCTTGAATGCTGTAGAGATGTGCTCCGCACGATCCTTCGCGAGTGCTATTGACCACGTGTACCAAAAGATTAACCACTGTGTTTGTTTTGTGGCCTAACTTGGGAGTAATTTTTTCTAGGTTTTTTCGTGGTTTTATTTTAAATTTCAGTCAATCTAGAATTTTGATCGATTTTTTGAGTATTTAGTTTGATTTAAAATGGGTCAAAACCGAATTACCTTTACCATTTCTGCAGGTGTTTCAGCGGGTTCATTTTAAATTCTAATCAATCTAAAATCTTGATTGATTTTTTGAATATCTGGATTAGTTTAAAATGAGTCAAAACCTCTAGAACAAGATTTTGAAATGCATGAAACTTTGATCCATACAAAACTCAAACTATCCCTGAAAATTTGACCAAATTCAAATCGTTTTTTTACTTGAAAAGCTCCCAAATTAACTACTCCGTTTTACACAGATTCAACATGGGATATACGTCAGTCGCTGCGTTTTGGTAATTCGCGTTGTAATTAGCGTATTCAGAATCTGGCTTTTGGGATTCAACGACCTTTCATGCAGTTATATAGCAGTACACCCAATTTAAAACTAAATTTATTGTCTCTACCGGTTTGACAAAGTGAAGTGTGCAATCTTCTTCCAATCTTGCTTCTACGCGTCGTAAGAATGCAAGTTTCTCTGATATTTATTTTTATTTTTATTTTCTTCTCCTGGACCATTGTACATGACCCTGAGTCCTTTTAGTGATGAGATATTGGAAAAAGTTACAGGCAATGAGGCGTTCTCTTTTATAGATCACCTTTGGAGCTCATCAAATCTAAATAATAAATGAGGATATCTAAATAATAAATGAGGATAAGCAGATATGTAATAATTAATTAATTATTAGTTTTGCTTGAATTTATGAAAATAATTTAATAGGAAAATGAATCAATAGGAAAAAAAATACACACCTTCTACATAATTGAACATAAGATGTATCTTGAGAAATGCAATATGGGATAAAATATAGCTAGAAGGTGAGGCCTATGTCCTACTCTCTTTTCTTGAGTTATGGAAAGAAAGTACAAAAAAAGAGGCACTCACTATGGAGTTATCTTTATGGCTGAAGCAAAATCTCTCCTCTTATGTTATGCTCTCAAAATACCTCTCCTAAATACTATGCTCAACTATGGAACAAATACAATCCTAAAGAATGGAACCCTTTGTCTTCCTTGTTATATAACATTTTGTCGCAACAAGTGATACTGCGTATTCTTTCACATGTAAAACATAGAACTTTGGAAGAAAACAGAGAGAAAGTCTTCGTAGGAAGGATCAACTCTAAAAAATCCATAAATTACAAATTTGTCGCTTGTTGCTTTCTAGCAAGGTGGGGCAACGTCACTTGTCACATGCTCCATCACTAGAAGGTGCGGCAATGTCACCTTTTTCTTAGGTTTAAGGGTGCGACAACCTTTGTACTTGAAAAAAAGAAGAAATTCTTGAAGCTTCTAGAAGAGAAACTTCGGTGATGAGTTGTTTGTTGATCGGTTTGGATCTCACCCACCTATTCTGATTTAGTGAGATCCTAACCTCACATCTAACCTCCTCATGGCTTCCTCTCCAATCTATAAATGGAGGTGTCTTCTAAAGGGAAACACTAATAAGTAATAATTGATTAGTAATAAAATAATGGTGAATTGAGAATAGCTCCTCGTTTGTAACTGAGAGTTGGTGAACTTCATTTTCATCTTAAGAGATTTTGGGATAAATTGATCAATAGATGGTGACGAAATTAATGGAGGCCACTAGGGTGCTAGATCATTGAACTATTGCAAGGAGTTTATCAACACCAAGAATTGGTGTTAAACTACTTCTTGATTTATTAATACAATTATACATTTCCCTTTCCTAATAAAGGTTGTAAATGATTTTTTATTTGTATTTATCCTTGGCTATTTACACAGATTCATTGAAACATATGTATGTTTGTTACTTCCACTCGTTCTTTTTTATCCTTTTGCAGGTCTCTCTTTCTAAAAAGCATTGGATTAAGATTGGAGATACAATCAACAAGGAAAAACATCAGTTAAAGAGGTACGCGTTTCTATCCTTTCATATTTCATCTGAATCTAAGGAAATGAGTGTGTTATTTATTTTTTGGTTCTAGTTTAGCGTTCTCAAACTAGGGGGATTTGTTTATATCCACATTTATGAATTTATCCACAAAAAAAGTGGCAACCATACTAGGGACCAATCTTCTAGATTTGTTATCCTAGTTTGCTTGTTGTGTCCTGTTTGAGTCTTTCTAAGTCATCACTTGGCCTTGTTTGATGAGTCGATCTAAAATTCCACTGAAAAGTCTGAGCAATTTTTTATTTTTTATGAGTTTTAAATGTTTGTTGTGTCTTTGTTTGAGGTACAGAGAGACATTGTCAGACTGTAATATTCTGTCAAAGAACCCTGTGACAACCTCTGGAAAAATTGTCTTTTGATTGTTCTTTCTTTTCAAAATATGAGATATGATTGGAGTGTTTTTTGATTGATTAATTCATTGATTTACAAACTTCTTGATGATCTGAAGTTTATTTTTCACCATTGAATGTTTTTCTTATTTATTTTGAATTGAAAAGGAGATAAGCTCTTAGTTGTATCTTTGAGTGCTTTTCAATTTAATATTTTATATTGTTTTCTTATGGGTTTTCAATAGTAACAAAGTAATATTTGTTCATTGAATTATTTTCTTTGAAGTTTTTGGGTGGTGCATTTCTAAGCTTGCATTTTAGAGAAAAAGTTCATGTTTTTTGGCATTTTTGGGGGGCCATGAATCATGTATTTTGCAATTTCTTTCACTCATACATTAAGCACCTATTCATTCAAAGAGTGATTTTCATTTCTTTCTTTGACATTTGTAATTGTTTCGTTGCTTGAAATCTCTTTCTCCATTCTATAGAGAGCTTTCATCGAAAGGAAAAAATTGCATTATATTCATATTTTCTTTGAATTCTTATTGGAGTCAAGTATCATACATCATCACCGAGTTGCATCCACAATATCTTTTAAGTTAAAAAAAACCTTAAAATATAACTTAATTAAAAAAATTAGTAACATTGTGTGGGTAGCTAGAGATGTGTTCCAACATCTTTAAACATAGGAGCTTTCATTATTTGTCAGCACTACAATCTGCAGACTGTGTGGTTCTCCCACGTACCTTCAAGTATATTGTGAGGTCCCTTTTGAATGATTGTACATTAGAAAACACTATTACACATTTGATCTCCCATGCACCTTAAGTATATCAAGAGACCCTTATAGGACATGAAACCGAGCATCCTTTTGACCGTCTTGTTGTCTGAATACACTGAGAACAACACTCAAGGGAATTACTACGCACATATTCCTAGGTAGTTTTGTAATATTTCCAAGGTTATGGTTTATCCTCCTTGGTTGGTGCTCTAAAATATTGGGCCAAGTATTACTATTAGACCCTACAATATATCGCAAGTTGTGACGACTTGGCACTCATGTGAGATTCCTTTTATTGACCCCACCTATTCACATGACTGTTTGTTGCCTTTAGACTTTGATAGTGTGTGCTCGTTTTTTTAGTGGACTCCAGGTTGAGTTCCTCTCTATTACGTCAGTTCTTGGAACTCCTAATGAACGAACCCATTTTTTCGAGGAGCCTTTCATTTTTCCTTCAATTGGAAATGTTGGTCCTCCTTACATTGCTACTTTTCATTTACCAGGACTCACCATAGGGTTATCCGTGTGGTTGTTTTCCACTCCAGTTTTTCCAAATGTGCCTACTATTTTCAATGCACCTAGTGTTTTGAATGCGCACCCTCCCTCGCAAGAATTTGGTAAAAAAAATTCACCTCATAGGGATCCTTTTCCTTCTTCTCCTGTTGCATATTCTTCTTTTTTGTCTTCTTCACCTAGTGAAATCCTCACCACTAGTAACCATGATATTAAGAAAAAGAAGAACAAGAAGAAGAAAAATCAGCAAAAGGTCAAGAAACCAGTTACTGTCGATTAGGATGGAAACATCAAGAAACCTATCACCAAAATTCGCAAACCCAAATTCCCTTGTAGAATTTGCAAGGGTGATCACCTTCTCAAGGATTTCCCTGGTATTCCCAAGGTTGTAGAAGTGCGGTATCAGTTTCTTCTCAATCCACGTCATCAGCCACTGCAAGTCATGCTGGTGACAACCCATCGAATCATAATCAGGTAGGGTAAAGTCAAATTCCCTTGCTTCTTATATAAGGAAATACACCATACCTACCTTTTTCATCACATGGATGAATATTCATATCTGTTGAAAAACATTTTTGACGACCAACAACAACTTCCAACAAGTTACTGTAAACTCTCTCCAAACCCACCATTAGTTGATTAAATGGTCAATCTGGTTCTATCCTTGGTTAGTCTGTTTGATCAAGTGGTCAATTTCGTTTCATCCTTAGTTGACTTCACTGATAAAGTGGTCAATTTGATTCCATCATCGGTTGATCCCACTTTTCCATTTAAGAGTGAAACCCAAGTGATCGAACTAGTTCCATCATCGGTAGATCCCACTCTTCATTTGAAGAGTGAAACCCAGGTGATCAATCTGATCCCATCATCGATCGATCCCACTCTTCCATTGAAGAGTGAAACCCAAGTGGTCGATCCGGTCCCCCTTTAAATTGACCCCACTCATCCTTTGAAGAGTAAAGATGTCGCTCATGTATTTCTTGTTACTGCGGATTCCTTTGGTCGAGGGGGCATTCCACCCGTTCCAACAAAACCCTATCCAGGCAATGTTATTACCATTGATTGGGATGCTCTATCAGAGCCTCATCTTCCTGCTTACACGCCTTTCCAAATCGTTGTTCAGGTTTATGGTAGGAATATTATTAACAGTGTAATAGACAAAGGATCTTGTGTTAGCATCATATCCTTGAATGCTTGGCAAGCTCTTGGTTCACCTCAACTTGCATCAGTGACCCGTAATCTATTTCCCTTTAACAGAAGGGTTAGTCAACCTTTAGGGATCCTTCCTCAATTTCCTGTTACTTTGGGGGTGAAAATGGTCTACATTGATGTGATGGTAGTCCATGACGCCTTGGACTTTAATTTTCTCCTCAGGAAAGACTATGTTTACACCAACTTTCATTCATTGGTTCTCATATGATAGCCAACCATTCGACTTCCCTAAATGGTCCTTACATGCCAGCATCATCCTCCCCACTATAGTTCAATTATGTGGAAACTTGTCCCATGCATTCAACAATGAATGAGAAGGAATATCTCCCTTCCTCTGATTTAGATATTGTAGTTGACATGGTGATCTCTTCAATAGGTATTTTAGATCTTGATATCTCTACCCCTATCATGAACCTCGATCTGTATCCTTTCCAGAGTGTTGTTCTTCAGTATAGTGAAGATCTCTTGGAAGCCATGGTCACGTTTTTTCCCTTGACATGTATTCCTTTTAGAGAATTCTCCTCTTGGAAGCCATGATCAATATGATAGTCATAAGCATAGTTCTTATTTCTATGTCAATTTCATTAAAAAATGAAACAACTAATCATGAGTAAATTTCTTTCTTATGTCAAGCTCATTAAAAAAAATAAACAACCACCTCTCCTATTGAGTCGAGTCTTTCACTAGATCTTTTAACTTAACCTTATTTTCACCCGCATTTGTCTTTTGTCCCTTTTTCTCCATATGGTACATAAATCAGTGACAACTTCAGTGTGGGTGGATGAAACGAAGCTTGGCAAGGTAGATATCTATCATCCAAACATCATGCTAGAACAAAGCCACTAGCTTCCATCATGTAGCTAGGGAGAATAGTACCAACTATCCATGGGTCCCATTGATCCGGGTGGATATCGGTGGCCACTCACCTCTTTTATGGGCTAAAAAAACAATTTTTCTTGGAAGTTATTTGGGTTCCAAACTTTCGGGGCCATTTTGAGGCCCCAAACAACGTTTTTTGGGGATTTTTGGCCTAGGTGACTACTTAAGGAAATGACTTGGGCTAGTCTAAAATTTTTCTTCTCAATTAGACCTTTCCAACGGTGTATCAAGTGCCCCAAACGAAGATCATATGCAAAATTTATGCCCGCCAGAAATTGACGTATCAACTACCCCCATCGGGTCCCGCAAACCTTTTGGCTTTTCATCTTCTAGGGTTAGGGTTTTGGATTTTACTTATGTTTGAAAGGCCTTTGGAGCCTCATTGTAACAATTAGTTTCTTGCAAATGCGAGTAGCCATCACATCTCTTCTCAGAGATAAGATGCCACCATTCTAGCATGTCTTTCACTCTATATTTTTACAGTCTCTGTACATTTTTTCTCATTAATAGAAATTATATTACTATATCTCTGTGTTTATGGTTGAATCTATGATACATTAATGTTATATTGTTGTATATTCGATATATCTCTGTATATTTATTTATTATATCTCCACTCTCATTTTGTGCCAAAAATAATCCGAATCAGTGGTATCAGAGCTGGCTGCTCTTCTTCATTTTCAGTGCATGTCCCCGACACGGTCTAGAGCTGGCTGCTCTTCTTCATTTTCAGTGCATGTCCCCGACACGGTCTAAGTATAGCAAGTTGTGTCTCAAGATTGTCTCTCTTGATGATAATATCTCTCACACACCCAAGAAACCCTCAATGTTGGAAGAAAAGAAAAATGTCAAAGCTGACGATTCTATCAATCTGTTGCTTGAGAAATCTCTCATGCGACAGAGGGAAAAAATGATGCATAATTTTTCCCACATCCTTCAATGCTTATCGATAACAACAGGAACATATTCATCAAGTGACCACTTTGGAGGAACCTTGCCTTTAAAGGTACAAGTTAATTTTGATATTCCCATACTTGAAGGACACATAGATGCATATGCCCTAGAAAAATGGTTAAATCTTCTAGAAGGTTATTTCTTTGTTCATAATTTCTCCAACAGGGAAAATATCACCTTTGAAATCCTTAAGGATATCCGCCATGTCAAACATTGGTGGGAAACTTACTGGGATCAAAGATCCATAGAGGAGTCTAGAATATATGGGGTTGAGCCCACGTGGGATTTTTTTGTGGATGCGGTAAAGGAATAATATTACCCTGTTGGCAACTATGAGGACCAGTACATGAGATGGACCACATTGCAGCAAGAGAGGGGCCAAATAGTTTTGGAGTTCACCAATACCTTCCATACCTTGTGCACCATGCTGTGTATCAAAGACTCTGAGCAACATTTAGTTTTGAAATACCGCGATGCTTTATACAGATACATCTAAAATGAAATGTATCTTTTGGACATCTCATCACTCGACACTCCTTATCGATATGTTGTTAAAATCGAGCAGAAATTTAAGCACCAGAAAAAACGAGAGTTTGGGTCTGCAAATACACAACAACCAAAGTATGATAAAGATAACCCTAACAAACAATCTCCCAAAAACCAGTCTAAGCCATAGGAAAAGAAGGGTCATGGGAAGACAAAGAAAGACTCTGAAAAATGATGCGATTTCCATAAAAGCTTCTGGCACAACATCGATGAATGTCGCTCAAAACATTCATTGGTGGTCGAGATCAAAGACAAGGAGACAAACCCTGATTCAAAATCTGATTATGAAAATACTTGTAGAAGACATATCATCGATGCAGACCTCATTGCTATTGTCACGACCGAAACAATTCAACTAGAAGAACCAATAGATCCAGAAGAAGGGGAGCACCTTTTTCATTCACAAATGTAGGTGAATGGGACCCCACTGCATTTTATTGTTGATAGAGGAAGCTAGAAGAACCTCATCTCAACAGAGGTCTTCAAACAATTGGGATTGTCGACAACACCACAGTCGTATCCATACAACATCGGGTGGCTTTTTTAGAGATGAGATCTCTATGTGAACCAAAAATTTTGATTGTCATATGGCATCCAACCCTTAGGGGATGAGGTATTATGTGATGTTTCCCCACTAAATGTCTGTGATGTTATCTTGGGCCAGCCATATATGTGGAAGCACCATGCTATCTATGAGCCTCGACCCCGTAGTGCCATTGTTACTCTAGAGGGTCATCTCTATAGGATACCAGAGGTAGTTCCAACTACTATCCCACCTAAACAATGTCGCAAGGTAGTATCTCATACTACAAAATTCAACTTCTTCACAATCTATTCAAAAGGTGAACAGAAGGATACTGCAACCACTATAGCCTTGGCCCAAGCACCTTCTATCCAACAGAAGCAGGTTGACAAGCTTGTAGCAAAGAGGAAAGATTCCTTCTGCACATAGTTATCTCATGTATCGATATTGGTTAAAAATTTCCAACTCTTCTAGCCACAAGTTCGTGACATTCTTCACTAAGTTAAGTAGGGAAACTTCTCCAGCAAGTCAAGCACCTCACCAAGATTCACATTCAACAATCGCTTTCCCCTCTCCCCCAGGAACTCAACACAATGGAGACCATTTATTCATAAGGAGGGAGGATTGATCCAGGTGGATATTGGTGGCCACCCACCTATTCCACAAGCTTGAAAAACATTTTTCCATCTTCGCCATTTTTTCAAAAGTTTTTCAGGTTCCAAACTTTCGGGGTCGTTTTGAGGCCCCAAGCGACATTTTTTGGGGATTTGGGCCCTAGTGACTACTAAAGGCACTAACCTTGGCTAGTCAAAAATATTTCTTCTCAGTTAGACCTTTCCAACAATGTATCAAATGCCCCAAATGGAGATCATGTGAAAAATGTATTCCCCTAAGAAGTTGACGTATCAACTACCCCCATCGGGGCCCCCAAACCTTTTGGATTTTCATCTTCCAGGGTAAGGGTTTTGGATTTTACTTAGCTTTAAAAGGCCTTTGGATCCTCATTGTAACAATCATCTTCTTTCAAATGCGAGTATTCATTACATTTCTTCTTAGAGATAAGATTCCACCATTCTAGTGAGTCATTCACTCTGTATTTGTACAGTCTCTATACATTTTCGCTCATTAATAGAAATTGCATTACTATATATCTGTGTTTATGGTTGCATCTATGATACATTTATGCTATATTGTTGCATATCCAATATATCTATGTATATTTATTTATTATATCTCTGCTCTCATTTCGCTCCGAAAATAATCCATATCACCCATTCGAAACCTTTGGACATTATGTTGGGAACTCTTCGGAGTATCGTTTAAGCTATTTTCAAACTCCCTAAAAATCAAAATATTTCCGAGCGATATTGTTGTCTTTAAC
Organism: Picea mariana; assembly: GCA_032191745.1. Taxonomy (NCBI): domain Eukaryota; kingdom Viridiplantae; phylum Streptophyta; class Pinopsida; order Pinales; family Pinaceae; genus Picea; species Picea mariana. The sequence continues at coordinate 12,508 of JASDQU010099633.1, forward strand.
TCTGGTTAAAGTGAACTAGAAAGCACCTCTTTTGAGCAGTAGTTTATCTTTTTTTCGGTCTCATCAGACTATTTACGAAAAAGAAACACCCTATATATGTGGTTAGAAGAGTTTTCCCTTGAATTGTTTTACATTTTTTCCGGCTTGGGAGACTAAATTTATGAAAAATGACCTTTTGGAGTTTTCTTTAAGTGTTTTTCAAACTCTCCAAATATGAAAAATCATTTAGTTTACTTCCTCTGGACTTGTAAAACTCACATTGGAAGACCCATATGGGACCGAACCACTCCTTATCAGGGTTTGTTAAACATACTTCAATGGAATTGTTCGAAGGATGAGCTTATACAATGAGAATTTGTTATCCTTCTCAAGATCATAAAAAATAAATAGGTACTCACTAAGCATGGCGGGGGGAAATTGGGAAGGGAATCTGTATTAATTTTAGTAGTCGCTCTCGAACATGAAATCTTTTACCTTTTGCATCAAAGTTGGGAAATCCACTTGTCTCTTGTCGAAGATTCCCTTTTTTGAAAGATTTTTCCCTATGATATTCTATTTCAAGTTGGTGATGCCAAGACCTTTTTCATGTCAATGTTCGAGAGAAGTTCAAAGGAGCAGCCTTTTATTTCCTCAGCCAAAATCTGCAGTCCTTTAAACCTCCTATCTCATTGGCCATCCCTGTGTCGGTCCTAAAATTACTCTGTGCTTTGACTATAAATATTGTACGTGTTATGCGTCGTTGATGGGGGGTATATCAAATCCCTCATGCAATGAATCACTTCCTATCGATGTAAAATCATTATCTAGGAAGACGATTTAGAAGCTATTTAGTACCTTGGAACCTACATGACTCAATGGAAGGTCTCCTCACCTTTGACAGGGAGTTTACATCATTGACCTATGATCAAAAATTTTCATCAAATGTTTGACTTCAACTCTATAAATTCACATTCGAAGGAATGTAAGAAAGTACCTTGCGGGTGATTGACATTAATGATGATTTCCATCGCACTTGTTAATGGTATACATCAATGATCGATAATCAAGTGGTTTCTACCATTTTCGATGCTAAGAAATTTATTCACATAGTTAGAATTGTACTTCGGAATTGAAGAGGAGATGAAGAACCTGGGGAACTTCGTTTGAATATTTATTTCCTCTGGCTACGATGGAAGGTACTGGAGTAATTTTTTCACATAGATCCACATTGTATCAGTCCGTGGCTATGTTACTATTATAATTTATAGATACAAAGTGTATATTCTTGTGGCTATGAATCCATTAAAATCATTGAGATATGAATCCACATTCTATTTATGGTGGCCATATCTTTAGTAAATGTAACCATGTATTTTCAATGTATTTTTCAGCATCCATGCTTAGAGTCATTTTTATTCTGAGTATGGGAATGCCTATCTCAGTGACGATATAATATTGTACTACAATTTCCTTGTGTTGTTGGGAGGTTTCCAACCGATCTGTTCTTTGTTTCAAATACCCATCTGGAAAATTATTTCAGCTATCATCTCTTCTAACTTCATACTTTGGGGGGAATTTTTTTATACAACATTTTGTTGCAGCAAGTGATATTGCCTATTCTCTAACATCTAAAGCATAGAAATTTGGAAGAAAACTGAGAGGAAGTCTTCTTGGGAAGGATCAACTCTAAAAAATACCTAAATTCGAAAGTTGTCACTTGCTTCTTTCTAGCGAGGTGCAACAATGTCACCTTTTGATTAGCTTTAAGGGTGTGATAACCTTGTACGTGGGAAAAATTAAGAAATTTTTCAAGCTTATAGAAGATAAACTTTCATGATGAGTTGTTTTCTGATCATTTTGGATCTCATCTGTCTCTCTTGATTTAGTGAGATCCTAACCTCTCATCCTAACCTCCTCATGGATTCCTCTCCATTCTATAAATGGAGGCATATTAAAAAAGGAAAGGCTAATAAGTAATAAGTCATGAGTAATAAAATAGTGTTGAATTGAGAATAGCTCTTGGATTGTAATTGAGTGTTTTTGAACTTCATTTTTGTCCTAAGATATTTTCAGCTAAAGTGTTCAAGAGATGGTGATGGAACTAATGGAGGTCACTTGGATGATGGAACATTGAACTACTACAAGGAAATTTTCAATGCCAAGGCTTGGTTGTAAACTGCTTCTTGATTTATTAATACAGTTATATATTTCCCTTTCCTAATAAAGGTTGTGAATCGTTTTTAATTTGTATTTCTCCTTGGATATTTACATAGATTCATTGACACATTTGTATGTTTTTTACTTTCACTTGTTCTTTTCTATCCTTTTGTAGGTCTCTATTTCTAAAAAGCATTGGATCAAGTTTGGATCTACAATCAACGACGACAAACTTCAGTTAAAAAGGTACGAGTTTCCATCTGTTCGTATTTCTTTTGAATCTAAGGAAAGGAGTGTGTTCTGTCTTGGTTTTCTCTAGTTTTGGGTTACCAAAATAGGGATATTTATTTATGTCTGCATTTACGAATTTATCCACAACAAAAATTCGTAATGAGGACATAAGAAAATATCCCTAGTTCGATACCACACAACCTAGACAACATATGATGGAATGGGAGAACCCAGAGAACATATAGACATATGTGTAACCCAATGGAGATTGGTTCCACCAAAGGAATGGCCCCATCAATTTATTCATACATTATAAAGCATACCGAGGAATGGCCATGTCACTTTATTTGTATACCAAATTGGAACTACATAGAGGAAGTACAAATTGGGGAGATTTGCAGTAGAATTTTGTGATCACCTTTACATTTGAACATGAGAATTCAGAAATAGATGCAGCACTGAAGTAGATAAAAGAGAACATATTTGAAGAACCATAAGTTGAAATTGTAACATGTTATCAAAATTAGAATAGACAGACGGTCAGACAATTTTAACATTGTTACCACGTCGAAGATGATGACCCAGTAGAAGAAAACACGTGCAATATTCAGATTACAAAAGTTGAAGGGGAAAGAGAAGTAGAAGGTCCAAAGTTAGAGTAAGAATAATTTGTTGCACTACTGAAGATAAAGAAGGTAAATATTGTAATAGAAGAGAATCCAAATATTGAAAGTATTAGTGACTATTGGGATAAACAGACAGTGGAAAAAATAATAGAGTTACTGTGCGAGTATAGTTACTTGCTTCCAACGATGTTTTCATAAATGAAAGGGGTAGGAGGAGAACTTGAAGAAACGAATATCCCATTGAGACCAGATGCTATACCAATAAGACAAAAACCATATATATTTAATCCAATATATAAAGATAACGTGAAGGTAGAGATTGATAAAATGTTAGAGGTTGAGATAATAGAACCTGTTGAAGAATCTGAGTGGATTAGCCCTATGGTAGTTAAGGAGAAGAAGAAAGGGGGAATCATGATCTTTGTAGACTTAAGGAATTTTAATGATGCATGTCTGCATGATCCCTTCCCTACTCCTTTTACAAATGAGGTATTGGAGAATGTAGGAGGACAAGTATCATACTCATTTATTGATGGATTTCCATGGTATCATCACATCAAAATAGCACCAGAGGATCATCATAAGACTAAATTTTCCACAGAATGGGGGACATATTAGGCCTGCTCCAATAGGCCCCCAACACTCACCCGTGGCTCGTCCCCAACCATTGATGGGTAGAGTGTTCCTCCTAAATTGACTTCTCTAGCTCCTTGAACCTGCCTAAAATGTATTCAAATTTATAATTTACTTGTGTGCTCTTCTCTACAATAGTCTCCACAGTCTGTGCAATGATAGGCTCCTTAAAAAATTATTCATTCTGCAATCCAACCTATTCAACCAGAACCTTGGCTTCATCAATCTCTGTCATCATTTTTTCTGTGCCCTCTTGTAGTGTCTCCAACTGTGCTTGCCTTTCTTATTTTTCTACTTGTATGTTCTTCAATTGTTCATGCAAGTTCCTCATTTCTTGCACACTCCTAAATATGTCTAATATTATCATCATCTTCTGGTTTTTATTTAGTTATTGTAGCGCTATGTTTACACCTTCTTCTTTCTTTTCTATCTCCTACAGTTTTCCATCCTCCAACATATATTTCCATAACTTCATGCTTCTATTGAACAACTCTGTGGTTTTTTAAGTGCTCAGTGCAATACTCTCCATATGACTTATAAATTATTGTTCCCTTTGTGTTCTAACTTTTTGTGGTGTAGTGGGAGCTAAGAGGTCCATCAAATCTGCAATGTATATCCTGTCAGCCTCCATAGTATACACTATCTTTTAAATCTTCTCTTCTGTTGGTCTGTTCCCTTCTTGTGCACTATTAGGAATTGTTTTAAACACTTCTTTCACCTATTGTTCCATTTTGTTATTGCGCTTATTTATTGTATATCTCTTGAAATGTACCTGATTGATTGTCAAATCCAGTTTCTTTTTTACTTCGTTGGCCAATTATAGACTTGTCGCATATGTGTGGGCCCTCGACTATATTTCTCACTCAACACTTATTTAAAGTTTGTATAACGCCTTCATTGGAACCTTGGGCAGTTCCAAGTCCACATTATTTATGTCCTTTAATGGATTTTGTGTTGTCTCATCATACACCTGCAACATATCCTTAGTGATATTTAAATATTCACTCCCCATGGTTATAATATGCATTGTCTCCTGCATTGGAACTGATATTTCCTACAAGGTGTGTTGTTGCACTTGTTCTTTCTCTTGTTTTGTAGTGAGTTGTAATTGTTCTAGTTCCTCCTTTACTTATGTCAACTTCTTGACTATCTATTCCCTTTGCTTCTCTACATCATACCAAACCTCTGTTGCGTGGACCTATATTCTGGATCATCCTCTGTCAATGTGATCTTTGGAACGCCCTTATGCACCTTCATCTTCTTGCACTAGCCTATTAGTTGTAGCATTGTTATCTTAAATGGCATAGTTATGTCTATGTCGTTGTCACTGGTATCTCTAAATCTGGGAGACTGCCTCCTCCTGTTTTCTCTGGCATAGAAGTATTTATATATTTCTTCGCTCCTCCATTCGATTCTACTGCACACTCTTTTTCCTTAGTTGGAGCCTTTGGGATAATATATTTATACTTTGGCTTCTTGATGGTTGAACTTCCACCCATTTCTTTGGCATGCTTAGTTTCCTTCCTTGTATTTTTTTTTGGACTTGTTGACTTCTTTGAGGTGCCAATCTTTGCTTTCTTCTTATATATTGGTAACTTCTTTTGAATCCATGGAACATTCCATTCCTCAGGATATTCCTTCATGGCCCACTATAGTTCCTCTCATGTGACACAATACCTTATTTGTAGCCACTCCTTCTTAGGATCCCTTATGGCCTGGATCAACATGTTGTGTCTGGAAGCCTTAAAGTCTATTATTCCTTGGTTCTCCCTCACCACTTCTAATGGTATCCTTCATGTAGTGGATAGATTTTACTTCATATCATAAAACAACATAGTAAAAGTGGTATAATTTTCCTTACCTCTCTTCGGATCTGAAGTATGCCAAAGTGTTGTATTTTTCGTTGCACGACACTTCCCTATCCTCTAAAAATACATTGTATTTCGGTTCTCCCCAACCAACCAATGTTGTCAGTATAATAAACCATGAATAATGGAACTATGTTCCTAGATCGTGTGTGCATCCTTGCAGTCCTCCAAAACAAAAATGACTAGATAAGGATCCCAACTAAGTAGACTCCCCTTCGCACACTGCAGTGTTGTTGATATCACTCCTATAGGTTCTTCTTCCATGCAACATTTCTCCAATAGTTTACATTCCATCAACTTCTCCACCAACCTCATTGTTGGTTCATTGATCTAGTTAATGATAATTCCCTAGGACCCTCTCTCAGTGCCACATTTCTTCTTCATCTCCTCTACTAAATATTTTTCCTTTGTCTTATCATCCATATATTGTTATTTTTCTTCTACTTCTGTCGGTAAACCTTTAATATCTACAATTAAATATTCATCTATGGAGACATTCCTCTCCATCCATAAGATACCTCCATGTAACAGTGCCAAAATTTGTTTGACATGGGAAGTTACATATTTCCCCCTCCAAAATACGAGAGTCTTTAGGAGGCTAATGATCCTTGTGTTATAAATACCTAAAATACACTACTTTGGTTCCAAAATGGGATCCCTTAAAGGACCCTCTCCTTTTATCTCCATGTATAATTACGATGAAAAATCACAAAATGTTTATGTGTCTTTCACATAATGATCATAATACTTTAGTTTGTTAATGGTCCCTAACATATCACAAACTATTTTGACTCCATCTCATATCTTTGACAGTGATAGTGTTAACTCTTTCTACTTGGTTGGTGTTCTTATGGAAACATGTTTTTCCCTAGTCCTCTTATATCCTTCTGACGGTCCTACCACTTCTTCCTGGTTCTCTTCCTCATCTTCTTATGTGTCTAAATCTTGCTGACTTGTAATATATTCCACCTGCACTTCCTCCAAATGTTGTGTTGGCTCTGCAACATGGTGTTGTGCTTCTTCAGCCTATCCTCTAGGCTCATATGAATATGTTCATTCATCATCATCCCGATACATATGTTGTGGTAGTCCTAATCCAAGTTGTTGCATGGGATTTTACTCTATGATAGAGTTTTATGTTTGTCCCCGCATATCGACCTACATATCTTCTATTACTGGAAACTATTGTTCTTCTACAAGTGTGGGACTAATCGGCTCGATGAATGGTGAAGGAATGGAATCCATGTCCATTACTCCCTTAGGATGAATGCTTACCACATCGATCATTGTATCCTATGGTGACCTCATAGTGCTACGTGTTTTTCTTTTAGTTTGGCTCGGATATTCAAACTTTGATGGCACCATTATATTAAATATGGATTGGGATTGTAATAAACCATGGTCGACCCCCTGCTGAATTGTAAACATGTTTTGTAGGCTGGTGAGCCAAGTGATTATAAGCTAGGAGGCTTATGTGATGTTTAAGTCAGAGAGCCTAGATGCTAACTTCTAGTGAGGCTATTTTTCTATATGTAAATAATAATATCATTAATATAATACATTGTTGCATGTAGACCGACCACGATAAAAGAGAATGAGGGAATAAGCTCCATTAGGTAGGGAAAGGAAAGAGGATAAAAAACTATGGAAAAGAGCTAAGCTTGAGCGCTTAACCCCAAGAGAATATTATATTATTATTTCCTAAAGACTAAGATGGGGATATTTGTTTTATCCTAAGTATCATGTAAGAGGGAATGAATCCCAAGTGGAGAGAAAGTAGCTCCAAGAGAGCCATGTTTCAATCATGGAGCATGAAAATATAGGTGGGGGAAAATAATATGTTTTGCATATTTTTCCCCATTCACTCATGCATGAATGCACAAATCCATCCCCTCAATCATTGACCTCTGCAACATTCATTCACTTTTGGAACCTACAAAATTTTTGGAGTTATCTCATGCTTTTCCTATGAAGCACAAGACACGTGTACTTCGCCTGAGCCCATACCATGCCTTAACAGACTACTGTTGCTTCCAACGTAGTTCCTTGACTGAGCATGGATTGCTACCATCATCTGTTCTATACCCAAGCTTTGTTGTTTCCATCACCCTTACTCGATTGACTTAGGAGTGGACTAAAGAAGCAGGTTGTGAGGCCTGTAAGAAACACTCTATAGGTGAGAGAGGTTATTGGGGAAATGGTTTTCCGAGTATGAGCTCAATGGAAGATATAGTTCTCTGAGAATTCTTTTTTGGCCTATTGTTGAGGCCCTAGAACGAAAGTGGGGCATCCGAAGGAATCTTGAGAAGACAAGGGGCACACTTCCTAGGGTGGGAAAGTGATGTGGGGAATGATAGGCTACAGGTTGTTAGTGTGAGTTGGCTCCTGGGATGGAGTCCTTGATGTTGACTATGCAGCTTCAAGTCATCTTAACCTAGCCTAGGAATCCCTTTACCCGGGTGGAGTTTAGTCCTAGATCGAGGGTGACCCACTGCTAAGAGTGATGAGCAGTGTGGTCTAAGGATAAGAGGTTCATGGAAGTTATGCACGCAGTTGGTGGTCTTCCATAAAAAGAAAAGTACCATTTATGTGTTCAATTTCATGTTGTGTATTTGTACATGTTTTATTTTTATGAGTTTATCCTATATATGTTGTATGTATAGACTTTACTTTTATTTTCGAATTTATCTATGTATTAGAAGAATGTAATTGTCTATTAATTTTTATTTGTATGATGTTCCATATGAGTCTCTGAGTGGTATAGCCTAGTGGCCTAAGGATGGGGTGTACTACCAAATATGTATCAGAACTTAGCAATAAGTTTTTCTATGAGGTAGCATGGACCAACCTGGCTGGCTGCAGATGTTACAAATTGGTATCAGAGCCCATGGTTTGAAAATTAAACCTATATGGGTTGTGTATGAGTAAATTGAAGTTACAGAGTGCCAGAAGGGCGTTGACAGAACACTTGGGAGGTATTTGAAATATCATGAGGTGTGGAAGACAAGGAATCCACAATCACTGTGGTTATTGGACACAAAACTAAATTGGGACCATGGGATATGCATGGGGGAGGAAGACCCTTCCCAACCGTCAAATATGGAAAAGGTGCATGAAAGATAACCTCCAAGTCCTTCGAACTTCATGAATTCGGTGAATTTTATGTTTTTTTGAGCAAAAGCAGTCGAAGCCTGAAGTTTCAAAGTCCTAGAGTGATTTTCAGCCATAGATCATCCAGGAGGAGGAGAACCATGGATTTTCATCGAGCAGTTCGGTGGTTCAAAGTTCAAGGATGTTGGTTGAATTGTAGATAGAATGCACTTCCTACCAAAGTCTCGAAGTCTGGAACTCATCTACACTGTTCGATCAATAGGGACATGTGTCCACATATCAACCATGCAAAGTTCGACAGTTCGACGATTCAGAGTTTGGGAGAACTTAGAGGTAATGTTAAGAAAATCTCCAATGTTTTGGAGCCTCTGAGTCTCGAAGTTCTGAGAAGTGACTATTCAAAAGTTGAGAGTTCGTAAGAAGCATTATGATGAGCCAAGAAATTCACCGAAGCCCGAATCTACATATTGTCGAAGCACAGGGTATGACATGGCATGATGCTGTAACCAGGGGTAACGTGAACCTCCCTTAGTAATGCAAAGTGTTGGTTAGAATTGTACCTTTGAGAGTCCTTTCATACCAATTGGGACCTCACATGTGTCACCCATCAGTGGGGCCATGTGTCACTACATTAGTGTTTTTACATCCAAGCTAAGGATATCTGATCCAGGTGGATATCGGGGGCCACCCATCTTTTCCAAATGGCTCAAAACAGTTTTCTGGCCATTTTGGCAACTTACTATTTTTAGCAGGTTTTACCTTCCGGGGCCATTTTGAGGGCCTAAATGAAGGTTTTTCGAGATCGAGGTTCTCA
>JASDQU010099633.1:22026-35812 GCA_032191745.1 Picea mariana
GGGTATTTTGAAGTGTTATAAGGTAAATACTTCTGAAGCCAGAAGTCTTGAAGCATTGGAGTCCCAAAACTCTAGAGTAGCACAGTTCGCAAGTTTGGAATTTGGAAGAAATGGGGACTATGGTTGAGGAAATCTTTGAAGTACCAAAGCTCGAGGAAGCGATTATTCGACAGTTCGATGTTTAGAAGAAATGTTCTGTTGTAATGAAAAATCCTCTGAATCTTGAAGCTCTGGAGTGTCGGAGTGACACGACGTGATGACATCACAAGGAGTGACGTGGACCAGTTCACTAGTTCAAAATTTAGGAGAATTACTAAGTTTTGTTGTGAAGTTCTTTGAAGCACCAAAGTTCCAAAATGCAGAAGGACCACTTGTTCAGTACTTCACCAGGTCAACCTTTGGAGGAATCACTAGATGTTGTAGTTAGAAATCATAGAGTGACGGAGTCTTGGAGCTCCTATTGACCATAGATCTAAATAGAGAATGAGGATCGTCAATTAATGTGTTCTTTGAGATTTCAGAAATTCGACATTTGGGAGATTAGAGGTGTGTAGGTGAAAATTTTGTCGAAGCCTAAAATTCTGAAGTCACATATTACAGAAGTGATGTGGCATGTTTATGTCACCTAGGGTGATGAGGACCATCATACACATGGCACATGACCATCTATTATGTGTGTTTGATAGGTCATTTGTTCCAATGGGGTTCTGATATGCGTCAATAATTGATTGGGCCACATGTCATCTCCGTATTACTAACACGTATCCCCCCAAGTGCACCATACTGAGTGATCCTATAAAGTTAGGGGGTTTGGTATTCAGGGAAATTGAAGTATGAAGTTGTAAGAACATCCAAAGTGTGAATCTCGAGAGAAACAGTTTGCCAGTTCACCACTTCAACGTTCAGAGGAAATGAGGTCAGGTGAAAGGAAAACCTCTGAAGCCTGAAGTTCCAGAGCTCTGAAGTCCTGAATCTCTAGTTAATATCCTATCATTTAACGACTCGTTATAGACCAATGTTAGATGGGTGTTTGGCTGAAAATAAAGGGGCTAAGGCATGGAAATGATTTTTTGGAGGTAGAAAAGGGGCTTAGAAAGGGATCCCATGGGGTTTTGATTTGTTCAAACCTACACCTAAAAAATTAATACGGCCTGTGAATCGTATGATAGGATCCATCAAGGGTCCAAGACTCAATTTGGATATGTGAAAGGAGAACAATTTTACAAATATTACATCAGAGAAAGGACAATTTTTAATTGTCCATAACGTTCTGCTGAAGATTCATAATTGAGCAAGAAAGGAGTCATTGGAAAGGTTTGGGACAACATAGCATTTTTTTTCACCACGAAAAGGGGACTAGTCAGATAAATAATCATAAAATCAAAGGAAATAAGTTTGATAGGTTATTGAACCAAAATGTTTCATGTTTTTATAACATTGTTGAATCAGTTAGCCTAGCAAGGTTCTGTTGGTTGCACAATTTGTAGAATTAACAGCAACTTGATCAGATCAGAATCAATGCAGAGTGCATAGAGATGGAGGATACACAGGGGGATTACAACCAGTAACATGAGATCAGAGGAATGTATTTCCATTTTGGTATGGAAGGAACAAAATCCAATGAACATGAATATGGTGGAGATCATTAGAAATTTGTAGAAAGATGTCCAAAGTCACAAGACTGATAATGAGAGGCTTATGAAAGATAAAGAGAAGCAGTAATACTTCAATATGAAGTTAATGTAGAGCCTAGATAAAATTCAAAATAAATTGGATAATGAGAATGGCTCCAGCATATTAGGAAGCCACAAGTCCCCCGATGAGAAAATAAGATCAAGGAGTGGTAGTAGATATCACCATCACTCCCAAGGACATTACAATAGGAGAGAACACAACAAATGAAGTCCATCTCCTGTTAGGAAGAATCATAAGATGTTTGGGATGGATGAACTAAGAGGAGAAATGAATAATATCAAACCTCCTACTTTTTATGGTGAACACAAGAAGGATGAATATGTTGAGACATGGTTTTTAGGCATGAGGAAGTACTTCCAATTGCATAATTATTCTTCTCATGCATAATGAAGAATTTTATCTACCAAGTTAAAGGAAAGGCATCCATGTGGTGGGACCAACTTGTGCAAGTGAAACACATAAAAGAGAATAATGGTACATGGAAGGAATTCAATAAGAATTATAAAAAGAAATACTTAACAAAGAGGTATTTTTACAAAAAGATGAAAAAGTTCTTTGAAATCAAACTAGGAAGCATGACCATTGATGAGTATGAAAGGATATTTTTAGAACTATTGAAGTATGTCTCCTTCATCAAAGATGAGACAATTAAGATCTATATATATTTGAGTGGGCTTCCATCTTTCATCAGTGATTAACTTCAATATGATGATCCTAAAAATTTGCAGGAAACCATAATAAGAGAGAAGTGCTTATATGATCAGCATAAGGGAAATCCTACTTTCCAAAGAGATTGCGAAGACAAGAAAAATTTCAAGATGGAACAAAGTAAGAAAGCGAAGAATCCACCATTCTTTAGAAATAGTTCTCAGGGAGAACAAACCCCTAGAGTGCCCAAAATGACTGAGACAGGTGGAAAAAATACAAGGAAGACACACATTCAATGTTGGGGTTGTAAAGGAGACCATTTGTATAGAGAATGTTCTTACAAAAAAGATAAAGTAAGAGTTTTCCACAATGTACAAAAATCTAAAACATTGGAGGGCATGGGAATAAGTGTTCTAAGGATATATGCATCCCTGGACAACAAGAAAGCATAATCTCAATCACACATGGTTGAAGTACAAGGTATGATCAATAATCATACCTTTACTATTTTACTAGATTTAGGAGCCAGTCATAGCTATATAAATCCTAATTTAGTGGAAATATTGCAATTTCCAAAAATAGAGCATGGGAAATCTTGGCTGGTGCAACTAGCTACATGATCCAAGATAAAAAAAATTGATCTGGTTAAGTCATGTCCAGTGGACATGAATGGGATAAGTACCAAGGCATATTTAAACATTCTTCCCTTGGGTTCATATGAATGTCTAATTGGTATGGATTGGTTGGATCAATACCATGATGTCTTAGACTGTCATAAAAAGTAATTTACTTTCCTGCATGAGGAAGGGAACTCAAGAACATTCCAAGAAATTCCTAGGGTAGGTATTGTCCAAGAGATCTCAACAATGTAATTGAAGAAATGTTACAGGAAGGGATTACAAATATTTGCAGCTCATAATGGAGGAATCACCTAAGGATAAGGTGCCAAATCATTAGCATCATTTAGTCCTAAAATATTTTGAGGATATGTTCAAGGATATACAACGATTACCCCCAAAGAGAGATATCAATTTCTCTATAAACTTAATGCCTGGAAAAACTCTAGTATCCAAGACATTAATATTGAGAAGGATGCCCCAACTTTATTTGTGAAGAAGAAAGATGAGACATTGATATTGTTCATTGACTTCAAATAATTGAACAACGTAATTGTAAAGAACAAGTATCCTTTGCCAAGGATCAATGATCTCTTTGATCAATTGAAGAATGAAAAAATATTTTGAAATATTGATCTGAGATATGGTTAGCATCAAGTGAGAATTAAATATGAAAATATTAGCAAGACTTCCTTCAGAAAAAGGTGTGGTCATTGTGAATTCAGAGTGGTGCCATTTGGGTTATCAAATGCACCATCTATTTTATGTGTTTAATGAATTGTGTTTTCAGAGAGTACCTGGACAAGTTTATCATTGTATTTTTGGATGAAATCCTTATATATTCCAAGTTGGAAGAGGAACATGAGCATCATTTGAAGATGGTTTTACACATGTTAAGAGACCACCAGTTGTATTCCAAATTGAGGAAGTTCTCATTTTATCAAAACCAAATTCAATATTTGGGGCATATCATATCCGAAGAAGGGATAGCAATGGACCCTAAAAATATTGAATCTATTATAGGGTGAAAAACACCTAATAATGTGACACAATTCAGATCCTTCATGGGTCTAACTGGCTACTACAAAATATTCATTGTAGGGTTTTCAAGGATTTCTCACCCTATCATTTTCTTTCAAAGGAAGGGGGTGAAGTTTCAATGGACAACAGAATGTGAAAAGAGCTTCTCGAATTTGAAGAGTTGTTAACTAGTGCTCCAATTATAAGGATTGTCGATCCGAATAAAGATTTCATGGTATGCACAGATGCATGCAAAGAAGGACTTGGTGGATTCCTTAGTCCGAAGGGGTATGTCATATGTTATGAATCAAGAAAGTTGAAGGAGCATGAAAGGCATTATGCCACTCATGATTTGGAATTGGAATTCATAGTGCATGCCTTGAATAAGTGGAGACACTACCTCATGGTAAAAAGGTTTGAGCTGAGAATAGACCATAATGGTCTGAAATATTTATTTGATCAACCGACTTTAAATGCCAGGAAGAGTAGATGGTTGGAATTTCTCAATGAGTGTGACTTTGATAAAAATCATATCAAGGGGAAAGAGAACAAGGTGGTTGATGCACTCATCAGGAGAGTGCATGAGTTGCATTCTACAACCATAAACATTTATCAATCTGATTTGAATGATATAGTCTTGGAAGTTGCAAAATTAGATTTCCAATACAAGGAATTAGTAACAAAATTATAGCAAGGAAATTTGCAGTAGAAGGTTGAATATTACAAGTTGGGGATTGATGAAATTATCATGTACAAAAACATAATGTATGCACCCCATTCCCAAGAATTGAGAATCCTAATTTTGAAACATATGAATAATGTACCTTATGTTGGACACTGAGGATATTAGAAAACAATTGCAACAGTCAAGAGCCAATATTATTGGCTACGCATGATGAAAGAAATTGATGAGTACATTGTCAATTGTTTGAAGTGTCAAAAGGTCAAGGCTGAGCATAGACACCTAGTTGGGTTGTTGCATCCATTGCCTATCCCTAAGTGGAAATGGGAAGTGGTGAAAATGGACTTCATCACCAAACTTCCCAGAACAAGCAAGCAACATTATTCGATCATGGTGGTGGTGGAAAAGATTACCAAAGCTTCCCATTTCAATCCAGTGAAGCTTACTCACAAGGAAACCAATGTTTTTTATATTTATATGAAGGAATTAGCTTGATTGCATGGTATTCCAAAGAAAATTGTGTCTGAGAGAGACCCAAAGTTTACCTCAAAGTTTTATAAAGGATTGTTTAAAGAATTTGGAACAAATCTGAATTTTAGCACACCTTATCATCCAGAATATGATGGGAAAAAAAATAGGGTGAACCAAGTGATTGTGGATATGTTGAGGATGTATGTGATGGATATTCCATCAAATTGGGAACACTATATACAATTGCTAGAGTTTGCTAACAACAATGGGTACCAGACATCTCTGAAGGGATTTGAGGCACTTTATCGTAGAAAGTGAAACACACCAGTAATCTTAGACAACCCAACAAATAGAGAAGTAGTTGGACCAGAGTTTCTTAGGGAAATGAGAAGATGTAAAAAATAAGGAAGAATTTAAAGACTGCTCAAGACAGGAAGAAAGGTTATGTTGATAAGGGAAGAATTCAGAGGGAATTTTGCGTGGGTGATCATGTATACTTGAAAGTGAGGGCCACAAGAAGTTCCCTGAAGTTGGGAAACTATTTAAAGTTGGAAAATCAATATTGTGAGTCATTTGAAATCCTAGAGAGGATTGGGATTGTAGCTTATATGTTTTCTTTACCTGCATCTATGACTATTCATAATGTATTCCATGTATCATTTATCAAAAAGTATATACCCAATGCTAATCATGTTATTGATTGGAATATGAGTCAGGTGGAGAAAGAACGTTCTTTTCAAGTGCATTCAGTGTGCATACTAGACAAAAATATCAAGCAGCTCTGTAATTGAGCAATAGATATTGTAAAGGTCCAATGGACCTAGTACAATATGGAGGATGCAACTTGGGAGCATGAAGATTCCATGCGGATAGAATAACCACATATTTTTGAAGATTTATGAAAAATATTGATGTAATATATAAGTAAGATGCACTAAGGAAAGTGCATAAATAACGGGAGAAGATTATAATACCCCAAGGCCGAGCCCCTACAGAATTGTAAACATGTTTTGTAAGTTGGTGAGCCAGGTGATTATAAACAAGAAGTCTTAAGTGATGTTTAGGCTAGAGATCATAGATGCTAAAGGCTAATGAGCGTATATCCTAAAGCCCAGTGAGATTATATCCTAAAGGCTAGTGAGCCTATTTTTTAATATGTAAACACTCATATCATTAGTATAATACATTGTTGTGTGTACAACGACCATGATAAAATAGAATGGGAGACTAAGTTCCACTAGGTAGGGAAAGGGAAGGGACTAAGAGACTAGGGAAAAATGGCTAAGCTTGATGACTTAACCCCAAGATAATATTATATTATTATTTCCTAAAGACTAAGGTGAGGATAATTGTTTTATAGTAAGTATCATGGAAGAGAAAATGAATCCCAAGTGAAGAGAAATGAGATCCAAGAGAGCCACGTATCGATCATGGCACATGAAAATATAGGTGGGGAAGAATAGACTGTTTTGCATCTTTTTCCACATTCACTCATGCACAAACAAATGGATCCATCCCCTCCATCGTTGGCCTCAGAAAAATTCATGTACCTCTCGAACTTGCAACATTTTTGGAGCTATCTCATACTTTTCTTGTGCTAGTACTATGCCTTAACGAAATTTGTTGTTTCCAACGCAGTTCCTTGCCTGAGTGCGTCTTGCTGCCATCATATTTTCTATACTCGAGATTTGATGTTTCCATCACCCTTAATTGATTGACCTAGGAGTGGACTGAAGAAGTAAGTTGTCAAGTCTGTAAGCAACTCTCTCTAGGTGAGAGAGTTTGTTGGGGAAGTGATTTTCCCAGAGGGAGCTCAATGATAGCTATAGTGCCCTGAGAATTCCTATATGTCCTATTATTGAAGCCCTGGAAGGGAAGTAGGGCAGTCGAAGGAATTTTGAGCAGAGAAGGGGCAAATTTCCTAGGGTGGGACACGCATGTGGGGAATGAGAAGTTGTAGGATGTTAGTGTGAGTTGCCTCCTGGGATAGAATCCTTCATGTTGATTATGCAACTTCCATTCATCTCAACCTATCCTAGGAATCTCTTTACATGGGTGGATATTAGTGCCATCTCGGGGGTGACTCATTGTTAAGAGTGATGAGAAGCGTGGTCTAAGGCAGGGCAGTTCATGGAAGGTCTGCATGTAGTTGGTGGTCTTTCATAAAAATATAAGTACCATTTATGTATTCAATTGTATGTTGTGTATTTGTACATGTTTTATATTTATGAGTTTAGTGTGTATATGTTGTATGTATAGAATTTATTGTTATTTCAGAGGGGGTGGCCGACGATGTTACAGGGATTCTATGAATATTATCTGAATCACCTCGAAATAACCTTCTCATTATTAGTTTTCTCTTTTTAGCTCTCATTTTCACCAAGTCACAATGCTTCTTCCTTTTCACATTTTCCACTTTTATACGTCATGCCATAAATTATCTCTCGTGTTGTGCTTTTCCTACCACCTCCTTTTTCGTTTTTTTAGCTACTCTCTGTATCGATGCACATATTTTTTTGTCTAGTCACATTTCTCTGGCGCACAGTGTATTCATGTTCTTTCATTTCAATTACCATCTTCTCCATGCTACATCATCTTACAACATGAAAAACACTTGTCCATCTACTTCATATTTTTTTGTTTTTGTTTTCTCTTTCTTTCTTTATTTTTCTATTTCTACTATATACATCATGTGCAATTTATTTTCATATGATGCAACTATTAAGGGTAGGTGGTTCGACTATCCCTATACAGTTTAAGTCAACTACCATTCACCTATCCTTGCATTTATTTTCCTGTTTAATCTTGGAGCTGCACAAGCCCTCCATCTTTGACATAATTTATCTCATATGGCTCTAGCTAATGCATCCTGAATTTCCCTGGGTGTTGTAAGTATTTACTATAATAGAGGAGAACCAGATATCCTTCCTTCAATTTATTCTTCTTTATGTATCTATCATGCCAAGATTTGTCTTTTTGTTTATGTACTTTCGTAATGGAAACTAGTCATAATTCTTTATTCTTATAACTCCATGAGTTGAGACAAACTTTCTTAGGTTACACCTCTTTCTATCATGTTTGTAATGACTGCAATGCATAGACTAGGTATAAGATCTACTATAAAGGCACTACTAATTTCTAACCATACACCAATATGAAAGGTGTATGTCCTATGATTTTCTTGCATTTAGTTCTATAATCCCATCATATTGACAGTATCTTAAAATCCCAATCATCCCTATTCACATTGAAAATATTAGTTAAGTCATTCTCCAAAATCTTATTAAATGCTTCAACTATTCCATTAGCTTGAAGATAATATGGTGTTCTCTTCTCATGGTGTATCTCAAATTCTTTAGGAATTACCTAGATGGTACTAATGATAAAATGAGTTCTGTGATCACTCATCAAAATCCTACGACATCCAAATATTGTAATTCCATGATCAAATAGGAAGTGCGCTGCAATATTTTACTGCTATTGCTTCAACCCATCTGGTGAAATATTTTCTTATTGTAATGATATACCTTTATCTTGATATTCTAGTTGGTGGATTAATTGTACCTACAAAGTTAATTTATCATTTTTGAAACACTTTAATAGTTACCTGAGGCTTTAATGGTATCTCATCCCTCCTGGATGGCTTCCCTACCCTCTGTTAGACATCACAAGCCTCACAATACTCCTTTTCATCCTTAGAAACTATTGGCTACCATAATCCTACGCATAGTATCTTCTATGCAGTGGATTTACCTACATAATGTCCTCATGTTATCCCTTCATGCGCTTCTGCTAAAATGATAGGACGTTCATGATCCATGCCACATCTCCTTAAAATATTATGTTCTCCTAGTTTATACAAATGTCCTACAATAAGTTGGTAATATACAACTCTAAACACCAAATTTATCTTTTGTGCAGTGAGATATTCCTTTGGAGAAAATCCTATACTAAAAAATTCAATGATATCATAAAAATATTGATCGATAATTTCCACTGAAAACAGTTTTGCATCAACAAAATTGTCCTCCAAGTTGCTTGGTTCCTCTGCATTGGTTATCCTGGAAAGATGATTAGGCCCTGCATTCAATATTCCATGTTTCACCACTACTTTAAAATCAAACTCTTGGAATAACAACAATCATATACATATTCTACCCCCAATATTGCCTCTTTGACCATGTATTTAAGAGCAGAGTGATTTGTGAACATCTTAAAATGTTGTCCTAACAAATAATGTTTGAACTTATGCAATGCATACATCATATCCAAACCTTGTTTTTCTGTTGTATTATAATTCTATTATGACATGCAAATCCTATTGGGTGATCTATGCCACCTTCTCCTGGTTGTGTTAATACTTCTCCAATGTTATGGAAGATGCGTCCACATGAACATGGAACTCCTTTCACCAATATGAAAACGCCAGAATTAGTGATGTCACCATTTTCTCCTTCAATATGTACACAATCTATTGGCACTCATCATTCCATTGAAACTTAATATCCTTCTTTAAATACTTCACCATGGGTGCAGTAATATTTTCATAGCTCTTTATAAATTTGTATAGTATCATGTATGACCAAATCTAACTCTCAATTTGCGCATTGGCTTAGGTGGTGGTAAAATAATAATAACAACAACCTTGGTAGGATCAACCAACAAACCATGCTTACACAACACCTGCCCTGGTAAAATTCCAAATGGTGTGTTGAATATGCATTTCTTAATGTTAAAACAGGGATGCTAAATGATCAAAATCTGGACCAGGGGTCAAATTTTAGCCCAAAAATCAACGTTATTGGAATTGCCTCAAAACAAATGGGTTTGCAGCCCTCATCGTCACGAACCCAACGCAACTCGTTTCGTCTCAAACGAACGTCAGGAGCGAAAGATATAGCGATCTATTCGGAAAGTCAAACAGGGAAAAAAAATGCTGACTAGGCAGTCCATACGGTCCGTACAGGTGACGTGGAAGCTTGATGACGTGGCATTTTTGTATTGGTTGTGGTTTTCCAATTGGATGTTGACACGTGTCATTTATGGCCAATAATGTGTGGACACGCGGCCCAACCATTTGGCGCCACGTGTCACTATATCACTGGTTTATTGGGTTGGTTTATTATTGTGTAAAAATATTGTGGGTCCGTGGGGTTCGACCCCGGGACCTCCCCACAAGCCAACGGTTTCAAATACTCATCCGACCATTACGCCATAGTTGTTTCTTGATATGTAAATGTATTAAAATTTATTTGAATTTGCATTTCATATTAAATGGCGGGGGGAACGGGTCGGGGCTTAGCCCCGACCCGCGGTCGCATGGATCATATGTGTGACCATATGGTATACGGGCAGTGTTATTATATGCATGTGGAATTTGTAATCACAAACCAAAGTTTATAACAACCATATATTGTTTGTGCGCGATTATAATATGGTTTCGTTTCAACCATAGTTTATACCATATGTATAAAATGAGCGCGGGAGTCGTAATATATATTGCACGGGGTTTATAACCATGTAACCGTGGTATATTTTTATATGACCACATATGTGTGAGCGGTTTTTTAAGTTGGTTTGAGCGGTTTGAATGCGCCCAACATTTGGCGCTTGACCATTGGCCCGTGAAAACGGTTAACCCTTTATTTATGTGCGCGGTCTTATGGTGACCATATGTGCCCACGAGTTTGACGGTTGGGGGTTTTAGTTCTGCTAACCGTCCTACAGTTTGCACGGTTATTTGAAACCGCTCAGTGCTGGGTTTAAACACGTGTTTTGGAGCATGTTCCAGGTACATGCACACAGAGGTGCGTTTTGTAGAGCCAGTTCCAGCAAAGTTGAAGGAGGAAGATGGAGGAGGCCTTACTTCTTCATCGTTTGGTCGTTTGAGGTGCCGTAAAAGCCCATCCAGGGGTTTTTGGACGTGCTAGATCCATTCGTGCTGTTTTCAAAGCCATTTGAGGACTTCTTTTGCAAGTTTTTCACCATTGAAGTTTCAGGAAGCTCCAGGGAACTTCAAGCCCTCTTTGATGGAGGACATGGTTTGGTGAGCCTATATTTGTTTTATGTGATTGAATAATCATTTTTGGATAATCGATATGCTCTGGACACATTGGGACAGGTTTCAGAGGTTGTTGAGAACTTTTACATGTGTTTTTGCCAAAGAGAAGCTCAGGGAATCTTATGGCCACATGTAGAGGAGGTCATGCCCGGATGAGCCATGATCCGTTTTCAGAGTTGTATTAGTCATTTTTGGGGTTTTTATGTGTTTTGATATCAATGGTGCAGTATTTTTTTCCATTGGAGTTGAGCAGCAGCTTGTAAAAGAACTTTTTACAAATTAATCCCAGAGAGCCAAGTCCATTATGGAGGCTCAAGGAGATGTAGCCCGTAGGGGGGTGAACTCCTTTATCATGTTGTGATTGTTATGAGTTTGATGGTTTGTTTGTTGCAAGTTGAGTTGTTTTGTATTTGTTTAAAGTACATATTTAACCATCTAAAAGAACATTTTCTCACACATAAGCATTTACAAGAAGATACATGAACTTAACACATAAGTTTATATTGCATATTTTTAACACATGAAGCAAGGTCCAGTAAAGTTGATTTTAATGAAGTAGGGGTGCTTGCATAGCATAACAAGTCAGCCTTCTATTTTCAGATCAAGTGGTATCAGAGCATAAGTTTGTTTTTCTCATGTGTTTGCCATTGATAGCTTGAAGATTTAGCTATTGGTTTTTGTGCAAGTTTTGTGTTGAAGTTTGAAAGGATGGCAGAAGCTTCAAGTATTGATAGTTCTCATACATTTTCATTATCTATAGAAGAGTTGATAACTATGAGAGATTTAATGGATAAGATGTATGATATTAACATTGCCCTTGAAGAGCAGTTGATGGCTATGAAGCAGGAGAAAGACCAGCTTTTGCAAAGTTTGCATGAGATGGAGCCTCAACTCCATGAGGCAAAGGAAACCCTTACCAAGTACATGCATGAACATAAGGTATGCAGTGTTAGTTTATCTTCTAATTCCTCTAATGATGAATGTTTTGGTGGTTTTGAGAGTCACACAAGAGGAATAGGGTCCAAGTTGATGTTTAAAATGGGCTATGAAGGTAAAGGTTTAGGTAAGCATGCACAAGGCATTGTTAAGCCTATTGTTGTTGAAGAAAGACCTAGGTATTGTGGTCTTGGTTATGATCGGCAAGATGGATCAAATTCCAAAGTCGTGGAAACAAAGGAAAAAGTTCCAATGATAAACTTTGTTTCAAGTTCACCTCCTCAGGAAGGCTTTAAAGGTGAAAGTTCTAGAACTTTTGTTGAAAGCTCAACCCCTTCAGCATGCATGGCTTGTGTTCAGGATGAATACAAATATGAGAGTTGTGACAGTGATGAGGACAAGAACACTGTTGATGGTCTTCAAAGGAGAGCCTGTAACTCTTCAGATTCACCTCCTCACAGAGGCGATAAAAGTGAATTCTTCAGGTATAATTCTGCTTATCATTCAGTTGCATTTGATTATGTTAAGCATACTAACTTTATATGTAAAAATGGAAGAAAGGATCCATGTACGTATTGTGGTTTGCATAACCATCATGTTTCCAAGTGCTGGAAAAGGTTGGTCAATTTCAGGAAACTTTCTAAGAAAAGACAGTGTGAAAGGAGGATGCAAAAGGTTTGCACTCACTGTCAGAAGCGGGGTCATCTCGTTGACCAATGTTGGACGTTGCATCCAACTACTCATCCACAGTACAAGAAGCAGTTGGATAAAGAATTTGGCAAGAATGGAAGTGGCGATTCCATCATCGATGTGAGTCAGGATGATTCGCAAGAGGACGATGTCCAGCAGAAAAAGTCATCGTTCAGTTGGTTTGGTAAGAAATGGTTGGATTTCTTAAGCAATTAACACTTGCGTTTGTCTGTTGTAAATGCACTTTTCAGTGTCATGTGTGCATTTATGGGAAAGTTGATAAGATGTTTCAATGAGTCTCGACTGGTGATTGATGATTTTCTGACGACTATGTTGTGTTGATCGTGTTGTTCGACTTGTGTTTAGTCGATGGTGTTTATCGACTTGAAAGTTGATTTTGAAAATGCCATGTGCTTTGGTAAAGTACGAGATGCGACAGTTTGTTTGAAGAACAAAAGATTTTGTTGGCATCATTTTTCAATCTTGTATGATTTGTTTTCAAGATTGATGTTTTTATTGGCTTCTGACAAGATGTCGCAGGAAGGTTTTTGCAGCCATTGGGGAGATGATTTTTGTTTACGCTAAAGAGTTTGAAAGAGGGACTTGATTCTCAGTGGGAAGGTTGGCAGTCTTCCAAGCACAGAGAGAGCAGTGGGTCAGTAGCAGCCAGAGAGCAGTGGTTGAAGGACATAGTCAGTTGCAGTGCACGACATGTCAAAGTATTCAGGTGATTGTCAAAAATATTTTGATATAACTTGAAAGTAGATTGAATATCATAATCTTTTGTGGGTCCAAAAGCATTTCAGTGGGAAGGTGTGATCAAAATCTGGACCAGGGGTCAAATTTTAGCCCAAAAATCAACGTTCTCAAAATTGCCTCAAAACAAATGGGTTTGTAGCCCTCATCGTCACGAACCCAATGCAACTCGTTTAATCTCAAACGAACGTCAGGAGCGAAAGATATAGC